>PVIY010015376.1:22953-54117 GCA_004026745.1 Myrmecophaga tridactyla | reverse complement strand
AAATTAGATTGTGGTGATGGTTGCATAACTGACTATACTAAAACCCACTGAGTTGTGTACTTGATAAGTGGGTGAATTTTATAGTGTGTGAAATATAACAATAAAGCCATAAAAATTTGAGGATTGAAAAAAATCATTACTATAAAGATTAAAAGGGGGCAAGCAACAGTGGCTCAGTGGCAGAATTCTTTTTTTTTTTAAAATACCAAAAAAACAAATGAATGCAAACATTCCTATTTTGATCATTCTATTTGACATATATAATCAGTAATTTGCAATATCATCACATGGTTGCATATTCATCATCATGATCATTTCTTGGAACATTTGCTTCTATTCAGAAAAAGAAATAAAACGAAAACAGAAAAAAAAGTTGTACATACCATACCCCTTACCCCTCCCTTTCATTGATCACTAGCATTTCAAACTAAATTTCGTTTAACATTTGTTCCCTCTATTACTTATTTTTATTCCATATGTTCTACTTGTCTGTTGACAAGGTAGATAAAAGGAGCATCAGACACAAGGTTTTCACAATCACACAGTCACATTGTGAAAGCTATATCATCATACAATCATCTTCAAGAAACATGGCTACTGGAACACAGCTGTTCATTTTCAGGCACTTCCCTCCAGCCTCTCCGTTACATCTTGACTAACAAAGTGATATCTACTTAATGCATAAGAATAACCTCCAGGATAACCTCTCGACTCTGTTTGGCATCTCTCAGCCATTGACACTTTGTCTCATTTCACTCTTCCCCCTTTTGGTCGAGAAGATTTTCTCAATCCCTTGATGCTGGGTCTCAGCTCATTCTAGGGATTTTCTCAATCCCTTGATGCTGAGTCTCAGCTCATTCTAGGATTTCTGTCCCACGTTGCCAGGAAGGTCCACACCCCTGGGAGTCATGTCCCACGCAGACAAGGGGAGGGTGATGAGTTTGCTTGTTGTGTTGGCTGGAGAGAGAGGGCACATCTGAGCAACAAAAGAGGTTCTCTTGGGGGTGACTCTTAGGCCTAATTTTAAGTAGGCTTGCCTTATCCTTTGTGGGGTTGTTTCATATGAGCAAACCTCAAGACTGGGGGCTCAGCCTATAGCTTTGGTTGTCCACACTGCTTGTGAGAATATCAAGGATTCAACTTGGGAAAGTTGAATTTGCCCCTGTTCTCACCATTCCCTGAAGGGGACTTTGCAAATGCTTTTTATTCACTGATCAAATCACTCTGGGATTTATCGGGGCATCACTCTGGACAAACCAATAAAATCTCATGTCCTACTCAAGGTTCCATGTACTTTTGGTGTTCAATTAAGCTGTCCACATAAGTTATATTAGAAAATGTGCTAGTCAAAATATAAATTTTATATCAAATAAACATTTTTTGCTTTAGTCTCACATGTAAGTTGAAATTTTAAAATATTAATTACCATCTATTTTCAGCAACCTGCAGTAATGACATTCCTTTGTTCTTCCTCATGCAAAAACATTTTTTAAATTTGTTCATTTAGTCACTATCATTATACACTCTAGGCATTCCTAGATTATACCATCTCAATCTTTATTTTCTATCTTTGTTTCTGATTTCATTTATGCCCCCAGCCCTCCTCCCTCTATCATTCTCACATTCAGCTTCATTCAGTGTTCTAAGATAATTATATTTCAGTTAGGTAGTATTGCGCTGTCCATTTCTGAGTTTTTACATTCAGTCCTGTTGCACAATATGTATCCCTTCAGCTCCAATTACCCTATATCTTACCCTATTTCTATCTCCTGATGGTCTCTGTTACCAATGAGATTCTCCAAGTTTATTCACTAATGTCAGTTCATATCAGTGAGACCATACAGTATTTGTCCTTTTGTTTTTGCCTAATCTCAGTCAATATAATGTCCTTAAGGTCCATCCATGTTGTTACATACTTCATAACTTTATTCTGTTTTACGGCTGCATAATATTCCATCGTATGTATATACCACAGCTTGTTTAGCCACTCATCTGTTGATGGACATTTTGCCTGTTTCCATCTCTTCGCAATTGTAAATAATGCTGTTATAAACCTTGGTGTGCAAATGTCCGTTTGTGTCCTTGCCCTCATGTCCTCTGAGTAGATACCTAGCAATGGTATTGCCAGGTCATATGGCAAGTCTATACTTAGCTTCCTGAGGATCCGCCAAACTGCCTTCCACAGTGATTGTACCATTTGACATTCCCACCAACAGTGGATAAGAGTGCCTTTCTCTACATCCTTTCCAGCATTTGTCGTTTTCTGTTTTATTGATAATGGCCATTCTGGTGGGTGTGAGATGATATCTCATTGTGGTTTTGATTTGCATTTCTCTAATAGCCAGGGAATTCTCTAATAGCCAGGGAATGAGCATCACTTCATGTGCCTTTTGGCCATTTGTATTTCCTCTTCTGAGAAGTGTCTGTTCAAGTATTTTGCCCATTTTGTAATTGGGTTGTCTGTCTTTTTGTTGTTGAGTTGAACAATCTCTTTATAAATTCTGGATACTGGACCTTTATCTGATATGTCATTTCCAAATATTATCTCCCATTGTGTAGGCTGTCTTTTTACTTTCTTGATGAAGTTCTTTGATGCACAAAAGTGTTTAATTTTGAGGAGTTCCCATTTATTTATTTATTTCTTCAGTGGTCTTGCTTGGGGTGTAAAGTCTATTAAACCGCCTCCAAGTATAAGATTTATAAGATATTTCCCCACATTTTCTTCTAACAGTTTTATGGTCTTAGATCTAATGTTTAGGTCTTTGAACCATTTTGAGTTAACTTCTGTATAGGGTGTGAGATCAGTGGCAGAAGACCCAGGTTCAATTCCTGGTGCCTGCCCATACGAAAAAAAAGATTAAAAGGATTAAAAGGCACAATGTTTAAAAAAAAAAAAAGGTAGAAGTGGAAACTTGTTCCTGGCAAGGAGAGGTTTATTCAGCATTCATTTCTGGGTACTTTACTTGTGCCTGGTCCAGGGTTGCGTGCCCAGGCTGTAAAGGTGGCAAGGTGGTCCCTACTTTCAAGAAGCTCACTGTCTGATGCCCACATGCTAGGTTGTATATCCTGTTCTTACTGGCTGTGTTCACAGGTGGGGGTTAATAATGATGTCTGTCATATGTATAGGTGATGTTGCTAACTGTTTTAGTTGCTTAATGCTGCATACCAGAAATGGAACAGCTTTTTTTTTTAATTGATTTTTAAAGTTTTTAAAAATATAACAACAAACAAACACAGACATTCTTAACATATGATCATTCCATTCTACATGTATAATCAGTAATTGACAGTATCATCACATAGTTGCATATTCATCATCATGATCATTTCTTAGAACATTTGCATCAATTCAGAAAAAGAAATAAAAAGAAAACAGAAAAAAATTCATACATACCATACCCCTTACCCATCCCTTTCATTGATCACTAGCTGTGCTGGTTTGAAAGGAAGTATGCCCCCTAGAAAATCCATGTTTTAATCAAAATCCCATTTCATAAAGGTAGAATAATCCCTATTCAATACTGTATGTTTGAAACTGTAATCAGAGCATCTCCCTGGATAATGTGATTTAGTCAAGAGTGGTTGTTAAACTGGATTAGGTGATGACATGTCTCCACCCCTTTGAGTGAGTCTTGATTGGTTTACTGGAGTCCTTTAAAAGAGGAAACATTTTGGAGAATAAGAGATTCAGAGAGAGCAGAGCAGAACCACATAGCCACGAAAGCAGAGAGCCCACAAGCCAGTGACCTTTGGAGATGAAGAAGGAAAACGCCTCCTGGGGAGCTTCATGAAACAGGAAGCCAGGAGAGAAAGTAGCAGATGATGCCTTGCTCGCCATGTGCCTTTCCAGCCGAGAGAGAAGCTGTGACTGTGTTTCCCATGTGCCTTTCCAGATGAGAGAGAAACTCTGAATATCATCGGCCTTCTTGAACCAAGGTATCTTTCCCTGGATGCCTTTGATTGGACATTTCTATAGACTTGTTTTAATTGGACATTTTCTCGGCCTTTTAACAGTTAACTAGCAACTTACTAAATTCCACTTTTTAAAAGCCATTCTGATTCTGGTATATTGCATTCCAGCAGCTAACAAACTAGAACACTAGCATTTCAATCTACTAAATTTATTTTAACATTTGTTCCCCCTATTATTTATTTTTATTCCATATGTTTTACTTGTCTGTTGATAAGGTAGATAAAGGGAGCATCAGACACAAGGTTTTCACAATCACACAGTCACATTGTGAAAGCTATATCATCATACAATCATCTTCAAGAAACATGGCTACTGGAACACAGCTCTACATTTTCAGGTACTCCAGCCTCTCCGTTACATCTTAACTAACAAGGTGATATCTACTTAATGCGTAAGAATAACCTCCAGGATAACCTCTCGACTCTGTTTGGAATCTCTCAGCCATTGACACTTGGTCTCATTTCATTCTTCCCCCTTTTGGTTGAGAAGGTTTTCTTAGTCCCTTGATGTGAGTCCCGGCTCATTCTAGGATTTCTGTCCCATGTTGCCAGGAAGGTCCACACCCCTGGAAGTCATGTCCCATGTAGCCAGGGGGAGGCGGTGAGTTTGCTGGTTGTATTGGTTGGAGAGAGAGAGAGAGCACATCTGAGCAACAAAAGAGGTTCTCTTGGGGGTAACTCTTAGGCCTAATTTTAAGTAGGCTTGCCTTATCCTTTGTGGGGTTAAGTTTCATATGAACAAACCTCAAGACTGGGGGCTCAGCCTATAGCTTTGGTTGTCCACACTGCTTGTGAGAATATCAAGAATTCAACTTGGGGAAGTTGAATTTTCCCCCGTCTCACCTTTCCCTGAAGGGGGCTTTGCAAATACTTTTTTACTCACTGTTCAAATCACTCTGGGATTTATTGGGGCCTCACTCTGGACAAACCTACAAAATCTTATGCCCTATTCAAGGTTCTATGTACTTATGGTGTTCAATTAAGCTGTCCACGTAAGTTATATTAGGAACTGCACTAGTCAAAATATAAATTTTGTACCAAATAAACATTTTTTTGCTTTAGTCTCACACATAAGTTAAAATTTTTAAATGTTAATTACCATATATTTTCAACACCCTGTAGTATTGATATTCCTTTGTTCTTCCTCATGCAAAAACATTTTTTAATGTGTACATTTAGTCACTGTCATTATACACTCTAGGCATTCCTAGATTATACCATCTCAATCTTTATTTTCTATCTTTCTTTCTGATTTCATTTATGCCCCCAGGCCTCCTCCCTCTATCATTCTCACATTCAGCTTCATTCAGTGTTCTAACATAATGTATTACAGTTAGGTAGTATTTTGCTATCCATTTCTGAATTTTTACAATCAGTCCCGTTGCACAATCTGTATCCCTTCAGCTCCAATTACCCAATATCTTACCCTTTTTCTATCTCCTGATGGTCTCTGTTAACAACTGTAATTCTCCAACTTTATGGAATGGCCTTTAAAAAGAGAACTTATTAAGTTACAAGTTTACATTTCTAAGGCCATAAAAATGTCCAAACTAAGGCATCCAGAAACAGATCTCGACTCAAGAAAGGCTGATGTCTGTCACATGGGAAGGCACATGGCTTTCATCTGCTGGTCCTTGTTCTCAGTTCTGTTGCTTCCAGCTTCTGATGCCAGTAGTTTTCTCTCTAAGCATCTGTGAGCCTTCACTTAGCTCCTCCAGGACACAACTCTGGGTTCTGTCTTGCTTAGTATCTCATGGAAAGGCACATGGTGACATCTGCTGGGCTCTGCATCTCTAAATGTCCAGTTCTAGGTATTTGCTTTCTCTGTTGGCACCCTTCACATCTCTAGGTGCCTGCCTCTCTGTTGCCTCTAAGCTTTCTCCAGAATGTTTCCTCTTTTAAAGGACTCCAGTAAGCTAACCAAGGCCCACCTTGAATGGGTAGAGTTATATCTCCATTTAATCAAAAGGTCACACTCACAACTAGGTGTGTCATAGCTCCATGGAAACAATCCAATCAAAGTTTCCTCCCCACAATATTGAATCAGGATTAAAAGAAAAATGCCTGTCCCTGCAAGACTGGATCAGGAAAAAGGACATGGTTTTTCTGGGTACATACCATCTTCAAACCAGCACACCAACTAACTTGGGTCTTAAGATTTTTTTTTTAATTTTTTTTTGGTTTTTGTTTTAAGCAGTAGGGTTGGATTTGATCCAGCCACATCCTTCTAGCATGCTGTCTCCCTCAGCATGGATCAGTGGGAAGGATCTCTGAGAAAACTGATGATGGCTTGGGGTACAAAGCTAGCAGATTCTGTAGGGGAAACCTTTCATGTGTCCCAGGTGCCTTAGGCCTGGACTGACTTGGGGGTGGGGAGTAGTGGGGGAAAGCCGGGGAGCAAGAAGTTAATCCAAGTTCATCACTGTGACTCTGGCACTCAGCACAGTGCCAAGTGCATCATGGGGCCCCACACAGGCCATATTTAATGAACTGAACTGAAATCAGTTTAGGTGGTCAAATAACACTATTGCCCTCCATTAAGAACCCTTGGTTATTCCACAAATGGTGTTGGGACAACTGGAAATCTATATGCAAAAGAATGAGTGTGGACCCCTACCTCTCATCATATACAAAATTAATCCAAAATGAACTAAATATAAGAGCTAATATAATAAAACTCTTACAAGAAAATGAAAGACCTTCAGGACTTTGTAGTAGGGAATGGATTTTTAAATTTTACACCAAAAGCACAAGGAACAAAAAAATGGACAAAATTGACTTCATCAAAATTAAAAGCATTAAGGACATTATCAAGATAGTGAAAAGACAATCTGCAAAATGGGAGAAAATATCTGTAAACTATATGTCTGATAAGAGTTTATTTTTATTTTTAAACAGTTTTTATTATGAAATATGACATTTATACAAAAAAGCAATAAAATTCAAAATACATGGTAACTTATAGAACAGATTTCAGAATATGTTATAGGTTGTCCTTCCACAATTTTAGGTTTTTCCTTCTAGCTGCTCCACGACACTGGAGACTAAAAGAAATATTAATAAAATGATTCAGCAGTCATACTCATTTGTTAAATCCCATCTTCTCTGTTATAACGCCTCCTTCTCCTTTGATCCTTCTCCCAATTTTTAGGATATTTGGGCTCTGCCCTTTCTAACTTTTCATATTGGAAAGGGGTATCGATAATATGGGATGGGGGATGGGACTAGTAGATGTTCTTGGAGAGGCTGGCACCTCTGGTTTCAGGACTCATCTGGCTTAGGAACCCCTCTGGAGGTTGTAGGTCTCTGGAAAGTAATCTTAGTATGTGAAACTTTTATAGAATCTCAGGTTTTACAACAAAAGCACAAGCAGCAAAAGAAAAAGACAAAATGGACTTCATCAAAATTAAAAACATTAAGGACATTATTAAGATAGTGAAAAGACAACCTACAAAATGGGAGAAAATATTTGTAAACTATATATCTGATAAGGGTTTAATATACAGAATATATAAAGATCTCCTACAACAAAAAGACAATTTAAGAAAATGGATTTGAATAGACATTTCTCCAAAGGAGATATTCAAATGGCTAGCCAATAAGTAAATGAAAAGATGCTCAACATCATTAGCCATTAAAAAAACGAAAATCAGAACTACAATGAGACACCACCTAATACCCACTAAGCTGGCTATTACTAAAAATCTGAAAAAAACAAGTATTGGTAAGAATGCAAAGAAACAGGACCCCTCACACATTGTTTGTGGGTACGTAAGATGGTGCAGATACTGTAGAAAACAGTTTGACGGCTCCTAAGGAAGTTAAACATAGACTTACTATATGACTAGGAACTCCATTCCAAGATGCATACCCAGAATTGCAAGCAGGGACTCAGATATATATATATATATATACCAATATTCATAGAAGCATTATTCACAACAGCCAAAAGGTAGAAGCAACCTGAGTGTCCACCAACAAAATGAATAGATAAATAAAATGTAGTATATACACACATTGGAATATTATTCAACCAAAAAAGGAATGAAATTCTAATACACGCTACAACATGATGAAGACATCATAGTGAGTGAAATAACCAGACACAAAAGGACAAATATTATATGATTTCTCTTAAAAGAAATACTTAGAATAAGGAAATTCGTAGAGACAGAAAGCAGAAAATTGTTACCAGAGGTGGGGGGAGGGAGAAATGGGAAGTTATTGCTAAATGAGAAGAACGAGCTTTGGTTGGGATGATGAAAAGAGTGTGGAAATAGTGGTAAAAGTTACACAGGCTTGTCAGTATACTTAAATGTCAAAGAATTGTCCTCTTATAATAGCTAAGATGATTTTTATGTTATATACATTTTACCACGATTAAAAATAAAGTTAGTTTAAACAAGACCTGGGTAAGGGTTAATTCCAAATGAAAACAATTTTAGGGTGTTGCAATAGTAATTTTTAAAAGCTGTCTTTATTTTTTGTACTGATATTATTTGGGTGATAATCAGGAAAAGGAAATAAAGGCTGGGATAGGAATGGTGTGGTGTGAGGGGAAAATTTCTTGTCATAGGAGCAGGCTGGAATTCTAGTGCTCAGCTGAAGGTCTTTCGTGGTTTGGGGTAGATGTGAACTTCCATCAATTCCAGGGGGCTAGACTGAAATTTTACTTTGATTTAGGCCTCATCAGAGAACTCCTGAGTTGACATTCTAGAGAGGCCAAGCAGGGATCTTACTTGAGCCTTCTGAGCTATGTGGGCTCAGTGGTGAACCAGAGAGCAGAGGCCTCTTCTACTGCAGCCAATTACTTCAGGCCTGAGTGTTCCTATGGCACCTATCCATAGAGTTGCCAAGAATTACAATTTTTTTAGAGAGGCTGGACATTCAGCTTTCTAAGTAAAATTTGATTTTTCATTATAATTATATGGTCCAAACAAAACACATTCTGTGAGCCAGTTTTTTTTTTTTTTTTTTTTTCTTCACTTTATCCCCATCACCAGTTTCAGCCTTGGAACCTGAAGTGATCCAATGCAATGTGGGCGTAGGTCTCCTGTTGTGAAAGAGGTTGTGAAGACGAAGGAATCCCAAACAAGACTCCAAGTCAGATGAAGAGGCAGTGGCATGAACGCTGGGTGAAATCAGAGAGAGGGCAGTCTGTTTGAAGGGAAGCTGAGAACTTGCTCATCCAGGACGCCCTCCCGTGTGGAAGTGATGGAGAGCAGTTGCCCTCTAGGGTGCCCATGCTGAAGGCAGTACCCCCAAACAGCCCCTATTTATCCTAGTGGATGTCAACTGTCCATGTGTCTAAACAAGGGGTCTCAAACCAAAAGTCTTTAGAGCCTAGGCAGGAATGCTGCTCAAACAAAACACATCCCGAAGCACCATTTATGCCCCTCTCCCCAAGAAACCCTTCTGGAACCTATTTATCTATTTGACCTGTTCTTCCTCTTGAGCTAACACTTTCCATATGTTTAACTACCTGTTGTGTAGAGTAGATTAGAAAAAAAAAAAAAATATATATATATATATATATTTAAAACTTTAAGCATTTGGGAAATGCTCAGAGGAGAAGGGTTCCTTAATTCCAGTATTTGATAAATAAGCCCATGTTAATAATATATGACGCATTTTATCTTACAAGTCACTTGAACATACTTTATTGCAGTATGTCTTAGTCCTTGGATTGTGATTTATAGTAAGAAATGCAGCTGACATTGCCATCCAATACACATAGTCATTGAACCATATGATAATGACAATTTTACTTATAAAATGGCAATTGCATATTCAATGTATATTACAGCTCAGAAGTTTTTAAATTCTTTTTTTGTCTTTTGTTTATTGTAACTTAGAAGTTTTATGCAATAACATTACCCTTGTTTTTTGTGATGCCTGTTATTTTTACTCTTTTAAAGGCTGTTTGCAGTGCCTTAAATTTATTTCACTACCATCAGCAGTGAAAAGTTTGAAAATTAACCGCTTTACTGGATCTTCACAACTTTTTTTTCTTTATTTTCCCTTTTTATTTATTTATTTATTTATTTTCCCACAACTTTTAAAGCAGTTATCATCACACTCTCCCATCCCCTTAAACACATCAATGTTTATCCCAGGGATAAGTTACCCCAGGCAGCTCCTGTTTAGTATTTCCTGACTGCTGACTCAAGTAAGTAATAGTTTTCTTCTTAAATCTGCATAGGCACCTCATGGGATGTGTAGTATCACTCAGGAATACGGATTTTGGAGAGGTCAAATCACTTGTTTCCAGGCGCAGGACTAGGAATGGGCCCATTCTAGATCTGAATAATTTCTATTACAGCGGAGCCCAACCTATTTTCCCTACCTTGAAGCTAACTAAGATCCAGACCCAGGGATTCTTACCCTAAACTTTGGCTTTGCAGCACCACAGTTCTAAGCCTACCCCCTCCCCCTTCTACGGACTTTCTTGGCTTTTCAGAGAAGAGTGTGTACGTGTGCTTGTGTGTGTGTGTGTGCGTGTGTGCGCGCGGGCTTAAACTTTTTGCCCAGCTACACTTTCGCTCAGGCCTTTGCACTGGCTGTTGGATGGGCTTTATCCTGGGAACCACCCCCCTCCCCCCAACCCAGCCTGCAGCTGGGAGTCTTTACTGATGTCCGTCTCTCCTCATTGTCCCCATCAGGCACCGGGAGGCAGACTATCTCCTCCGGCTTTTTCCAGATGAACGTCTGCCAAAGACCCCCCAGTGTAGAGGATGATGAATGAGGACTGGGGAGCTTGCCTGGTGGGAAAGTGTCGTTGCCTTGAAAACAGAGGAAAGGGAAGTCGGGGGGAGGGGAAAGGGGTTGAGCTCAGCGGCGGAGGCGCGGGAGTCTGGACACCAGAGACTTAAGCCCCCTTCGCTCGGCCAGTGACTTGCCTCCCTTAGGAAGGAGTGGGGAAGCGTTTCGATCTCTGCACTCCTTCCATGCTTTCTGGGCTGTATTTTCTCGTTTATTGCACTACCCCACAATCGACTCAGGGACTCCTTCAGTATTTGCTTCTAGCTTTCCCAGTGCCGGGTTCCCAGAGGTGCTCCTTCTCCACAAGACTGCTCAGTCCTCTCCCGGGTTTCCTCTAGGCCAGTCCCTCCCAGTTCTCTCTACTGTTCTCCGGTTCAGGGGGGCGGAGTCGTACCGCCTCTCCTGTTCCTTTAAGAGGCGTCGGCTCCACCCCTTTCGGGATCGCCGTCTGACGCGAGATGACAGCAGCGAGTTTGGTATGTCTATGCAAATAAGCGCCCCCTGCGGGCCAATAGAGAGCGGAGGTGCCGGAACCGCGGACCAATGGGGCGGGGGCGCTGGGGCTCACCATATAAGGAGCGGCCTCGCCATAAAAGGAAACATTGTATCTCTTTATATGGGGGGAAGGGTCGGGGGATCCCTCCGCCGCCAGCGCGTGGTCCCGGCCCCCTCCACCCGCGGTCTCGGCCGCGGCCAGCAGCCCCTGCCCCCCGGGGGACGCCGACGGCCGCCCGGCGCGCCGCCCGAGCATACGGACAGGGGGCGCTGCGCGCGGCCTGGGGCAACCCGGGCCACAGGAGCAGGAAAGTGAGGGCCCAGGTCGGCCCGGGCGTGCAGGGGCCCCGGGTTCGCAGCGGCGCCGGCAGCGAAAGCCGCACTAGCAGGAGCGCGAGCGCCAGGTTGAGCCGGGAAGCCGATGGCGGCGGTGGCGGCGGCAGCGGCGGCTCCGATTCCTTGCTGACTGCCTGTCCGCCCTCCTGCATTGAACGCCATGTTACCGAGCCAAGCTGGGGCCGCGGCGGCGCTGGGACGGGGCTCGGCCCTGGGGGGCAGCCTGAACCGGACCCCGACGGGGCGGCCGGGCGGTGGAGGCGGCGGCGGCGGGACTCGTGGGGCTAACGGGGGCCGGGTCCCCGGGAACGGCGCGGGGCTCGGCCCCGGCCGCCTCGAGCGGGAGGCTGCAGCGGCGGCGGCAAGCACCCCGGCGCCCACCGCGGGGGCCCTCTACAGCGGCAGCGAGGGCGACTCGGAGTCGGGCGAGGAGGAGGAGCTGTGCGCCGAGCGGCGCGGCCTGAAGCGGAGCCTGAGCGAGATGGAGCTCGGCGTGGTGGTCGGCGGGCCCGAGGCGTCGGCGGCGGCCACCGGGGGTTACGGGCCGGTGACCGGCGCGGTGAGCGGGGCCAAGCCGGGTAAGAAGACCCGGGGCCGCGTGAAGATCAAGATGGAGTTCATCGACAACAAGCTGCGGCGGTACACGACCTTCAGCAAGAGGAAGACGGGCATCATGAAGAAGGTACCGGGCGGGGAAGCTGGCCGGCTACCGGGGACCCGGGAGAGGTGGGGATGAGCAGGGGAAGCCGGGGAGGAAGGCAGAGCCAAGCCGAGGTGAGAGGCGGCGAGTCCGCAGAGGTGTGTGGGAGGGGATGTTCTTACCCGGGGTGGGCGAAAGGGGAGGGGCCGCCAGGGAAATGTGGGGAGAGGGGAGATGCGGCGAACGTCCGGGAAAGAAGGGAAAGGCGCCGAGGTGGGAGTGACCGGCGCGAGAGAGGAAGAGGGCCCTCGTGGAGTGAAGGGGTGAGGAAGCGGTACTGAGAGGCTGCGAGGCTGCCGGAGAGGTGGATACTGAGCAGCCAGGTCTGTAGGTCCAGTGAACGCTGGTGCTAGGAATGGGCGTTGGTAAGGCAGGGAGGTGGGAGTGAGCACGGGTGAAGCCGGGGAGCGGAAGAAAAGGTGGAGAGGTTTGGAAACTGGAGCTGGGAGGGAAGCAGTAATGGAAATGAGCAAATCTATGTGGGAGGAAGGTGGGCACCACTGAAGTAGTGTTGACTGGAGGGACAGGCATCGCTGGGACCCAGTGGGGCTCAAGAGCCCCAGGTGAGGGGGCAGAGCAAGAAAACTGATGCTGTCTTGAGCCGCAGAGACCAAGCCAAGCAATGGCCATGTGTCTTCCATTGCCACCACTGAAAGCTGGCATGCTCCTCATGGGACAGGCTGTGGAACTGCTTATCTTTGGGACAAGTGGGGTTTCCAGCCCTGAGGAGAATCTGTGCATGGAGTTTGGGGGAATTTACAGAAGTACCTAGAAATTCATCCAGTGAAAGGGGTGAGGAGGGGACTCATCTTGGGATGTAGAAGACAAGGGAAGGGATGGAACCAGAAGAACTGGGAGATTAGAAACTAGAACCTTGGACATTGGCGAGTGTTTATATTTGTCCTATACGAAAAACATCTGAGCTGCTCCCATGGTGGGGGGAGCTGTGGAATTTTGTTGGGAGTGAGGATTGCATCTATGGGGCCACACTTGAAGGCTCCCCTACCTAGTTTCATAGTGGGGTCTTCCCACTGTCTTCCATCACTCCAGACACTGCTGTATCAGTGTCTCTTGTCACTTGATCATCAGTAGAGAAGGTTAGGGAGGGGGATGCCCATGAAGGAAAGCTCAGACACAAGACTGTCTTTTCCTTACATACTTATACTTCCTCTCCAAGACTAAGCAAGGAAAAAGGGTAGCACAGTATTATAGAGCAGAACAAGTGAGGCCATGACAACAGGTTACACCTGTGTAGTTTCTGGGAAGAAACTTGGGGAGCTTAGGTGGCCCTTATCCCTAATGGCTTGTGTGATTTCCACTGTGGTGGGGACACCATCCTAGTTCGTGACAGTGAGGAGGGCACGGGAACCGTCTCTCTATAAGGCTCAGGACACTAAGCTTTAGTGAGAAGCAGTTAATTGGGCCCCTCCATGTCCACTGAGGTCTCCCATCATCAGGGGGCCATAACTGTTTCCTTAGGGTATCTACAAGTTGATGGTTCTGTTCCTCAAAGTATGTCACCTTCTGACATCCACATAGGCCCCCTAGAGTCTGAGGAGTGGAAGGTCATCATGGTAGGGGGGCTCGAGGTCACTGTGGTCTTCCTCTCTTTCTTACTTCTCAAGGAAGTTAGAGATGAAAAATTTTGCTGACCTGCCCATCTCCCCCCTAGGCCTATGAGCTGTCTACGCTGACAGGAACACAGGTGCTGTTGCTGGTGGCCAGTGAGACAGGCCATGTGTATACCTTTGCCACCCGCAAACTGCAGCCCATGATCACCAGTGAGACTGGCAAGGCGCTGATTCAGACCTGCCTCAACTCGCCAGACTCTCCACCCCGCTCTGACCCCACAACAGACCAGAGAATGAGTGCCACAGGCTTTGAAGAGACAGACCTCACCTACCAGGTGTCCGAGTCCGACAGCAGTGGGGAGACCAAGGTGTGTTTGGGGTCCCTATCCGAGGGGGAAGGGATGGGAAGGGACTTGTGGCACAGAGAGGGGAAAGAGGGGAGGATGTCCCTCTCCCAGCCTTGCCCAGGACAGGTGCATAGGTGCCCACATCTGCGGAGTGGAGCCTGGTTAGTGACCCTCATTTTGAGGGACAGGTGTCCATCCTTGCTATCCTGACAGGAGGCTGGCCGCCTAGATAAGCGGGTGGCCTCCGTGCCCATATAAGGCCGGCTCCGGCTCCACGCCGGCCTCCCGCCCGGAGCCCGCCTGCCTGGCAGGGCCCTTGCATTCCTCCCGCCAGCTGTCTCCCTGCCGGGGGCGGGGAAGTAGCTTAGCCCTGCCCTGCAGCCCTGGGCCACTAGAGAGTAAGAAGGGAGCCCTCCCAGGTCCCAGGGTCCTGGGAACCCAGCTCTGTCGGCAGGCTGGCTAGCTGACTGTGCTGGAGACTACTATACTAGCCAGCCGCCTACCTTCTTAGGATGTCCGGGCCTGGGTATGTAAGGGAGTATATTCGCCCACTGCCAGGGATGCCGGCCTTAGTTACACGCCTCCCCCTTCCTTTTCCCGGTAAGGAGACGGGGCAGGGCTTCCTCCCTTGCTCATCTTGGGAAGCTCCACCTTCCGGGTGTCCTTAACTAACTGACCAATCAAAGGAAGCGGCACTGTTTGCCTTAGCAACGCCTCCGCCAATCAGGGCTTCAAGCCCAGTTGCTTAGCAAACATCCTGTACGGTCCCACCCCCAAACTCCTGTCTTTGAGCCCCCTAGTCACTCGTTGCAGTTCTCAGCTCTCGCGGCTTACTCCTTCCCCTTCTCAGAACAAAGGCTCCCTAAGGGGAGAGGCAGTACCCAAGGCTTCCCCCTGCCTTAGTGGCATATCATCTGTAATAATTTTCAACCCTTATTAGCAGTGGACTTCATTTATTCCCAGGACACTGTGTTGGATGAATGAGGTTCTTTGGTTGTTTGAATCTTTAGTGTTTGGCATAAAATACTTCGTTGCCACACCCCCAAGATCTCTCTCCAACCCCAAGTCCCTGAAAAACTCTCAGTCCCCATGTCAGAAGTCTGGCAAATCAGGGTGGGAAGGACCCTTTTGAAGAGACCATCTTGCCCAGCCTCCTCGTGTTTATGGAAGAGGAAAACTGAGGCGCAGAGAGAGAAAGCGATATCCCAGGGTCACCCAGCTGGTCAACCTGGGCATCCTGATGCCTCAGCCAATGTGATTACCACTGTCTGCTGGGACAAAGTAGTTAGGGAGTTACAGCAAACATTTAGATAACTTTCTCTGTGTGCCAGCCACTGCTGTAAGTTGCTTAACATACGTTAACTTGTTTAACCTTCACGACAATCTATGAGCCAGATACTGTCCCCCTTTTACAGATAGGAAACTGAAGCTCAGCAGCACAATGACTTGCCCAGGGGTCAGGTAGCAGGTAAATGGCAGAGCTGGGATCTGGAGTCAGGCAAACTGGCCAAAGTCTGGGCTCTCAGACACCATACAAAACTTCTGCAGGGGTGGGGTCTGGTAGAGGCTCACCACTTCATCTTTAATCCTGGTGTAGGACACGCTGAAGCCGGTGTTCACAGTCACCAACCTGCCGGGTACCACCTCTACCATCCAGACAGCACCTAGCACCTCTACCACCATGCAAGTCAGCAGCGGCCCCTCCTTCCCCATCACCAACTATCTGGCACCAGTGTCTGCTAGCGTCAGCCCCAGCGCTATCAGCAGTGCCAATGGGACTGTGCTGAAGAGTACAGGCAGCGGCCCTGTCTCTGGGGGCCTCATGCAGCTGCCTACCAGCTTCACCCTCATGCCTGGTGAGTTAAAAGGGGCAGGGAGAGATTTGTCCCCCCTGGGGCAAATCGAGCATGTAAAGAGTGGGTTTAGGGCTGGCACAAGGAGAGCCTCTTTCCCTGCTCAGGAGAGTGAACAGGGGCCAGAGCCGGAGAGAAGCCTGTTGTGTCCTATTGGCAGTCATGCCCCTCCCCACTGTGACCCCCTGCTATCCTTGTCTGTAAGTTTCAACCATACTCTCTGGCCTTGTCTAGCTAGCCCTGCCTGGTGCCCCTATTGCCACAGGGACAGTAGATATTATACCACTTTTCTATGTTGACTGGAAGGCAGATCATTTCCTTGATGGGTCAATGCTAACTCCTTGGTCAACTTTAGAGGATGGAAAGCAAAGCCTGGGGCAGGAGGAGGAGGGAAGGTCAAGAGTAGAGTGTGGAAACCCTGAGAGACAATATTTGGGACATGAAGGGCCTCTGGCTCCCAGGAAAGATAGTGATGGGTGTTCTGGACCAGTGCACCAGACCCCGGGCCTGGGGCTATGTGAGGGTGCTTGGTACAGGTGGTAGCTAGGGGTGGGTGGGTGAGCACGACTAAGTCTTTGTGTTTTGTAGGTGGGGCAGTGGCCCAGCAGGTCCCAGTTCAGGCCATTCAGGTGCACCAGGCCCCACAGCAAGCGTCTCCCTCTCGCGACAGCAGCACAGACCTCACGCAGACCTCCTCCAGCGGGACAGGTATAGCTTGGAGCCCTGTCACCCTCCCTGCCCCACCTCCCCCGATGAAGCCTCACAGCAGGTACTCAACAGCATGCCTCCTGTAACTAAGGTCAGAGAATATTTTTAAAGTGGAGATTGAGGCATTGGGCCTAATCCTTATGGGAAAAGTTGGGTGTGGATGGCTGTATCGAATCCTGCCTGTGGTGGGGCGATGGACCCTAGGAGGAAATTAGGACCCATTGAAGCCAACCTCCTCATTCAGATGAGGAGCCTGAGGCCCAGAAAGAAGCAGGTTACCCAAAGACACATATTTGTTTAATTGCCAGGAAGGATTTATAAAGCAGCTGTCTCCTTTGCAACCTATCCTAGGTTGGGATAGTCATAATTCCTCTGGGATGTCTCTAGTTATTTAAAAAATGATGAGACACTTTCCAAATAATGGAACCTTTAAGTTCTTGTTATGTAAAACCTTTTTACACAAAGTGTGGTCTGTGACTGGCAGGACCAGCATCAGAGAGCTTGAAAGAAATACAGGAGTCTTAAGCCTCCTTCCAAATATACTGAATCGGAATCTGCCTTTTAACAAGATTCCCAGGTGATCACATGCACGTTAGGATTTGAGAAGCCTGGTTTAAAAGATGAGTTTTTTAGCTGCATGTTTAGGAAGAGGGAGGAGGAGTGAGAACAGATAAAATTAGGATGATGGAGCTTTCTAAAATAGGAGAATCTGGGTTTCCCTGGAATGGGTCAGTCATTGAAATCCTTGTTTTTTTTTTTCAAGACCTTAGGGTCTTGGAACAGGTAATTCAGAAATTTAGCAGATAAACGATTGAACAGTACAATAAGATAGGATAAAATAAAAGGTTGGTGCTATTGTGTTCAAGAAAAAAGAAGGCATTTCCTACTTAATGACAGTGAGAAGAGTTGTAAATCTTGTTTGGCTTCTTACCTGGAAAATAGCAAGAGGGCTCTGCAGGCCTAGAATTCCCTGGGCTGGAGTGGGGGTTGTCAGAAGGGATTAGTGCTGGCCTCCTTGACATGTGTCTGTGTTTGCCAGTGACGTTGCCTGCCACCATCATGACGTCATCCGTGCCCACAACTGTGGGTGGCCACATGATGTACCCCAGCCCCCATGCGGTGATGTATGCACCCACCTCGGGCCTGGCTGATGGCAGCCTCACTGTGCTCAATGCCTTCTCCCAGGCGCCATCCACCATGCAGGTGTCCCACAGCCAGGTTCAGGAGCAAGGTGAGTGGTGGGGTGGGGCTAAGAAAGCAGAACTATCACCCGTAAACACACACACTCTTTATGCTCCACCCACACAACCACATTCAGAAATGCACACTCAGACACTAGGATGCCTCCTCCCCATACTTGGATGCCTCTGCATGTACACACACACACAGACACACTTAGATACTCAGAAACCCTCTCACTCAGATACCTCATACACTCACATGCCACACATGGTTGGGTACACACACACACACACACGCTCAGATGTCACATAATGACCTCACACACACCAGATGCCACATGTATTCAGACACACACTTGGATGCCTGCATAGGTATCCACGCAAATACAGACACACACTTGTATGCACACAGTGGTCTAATTAGACACTCACGCACATTTAGACAATCACACCCACATGTACCCTCAGACACATTCGGAACAGGCACCCCTGGACACTTGCATCTGAAGCTCACTCCCCAAGTATCCGGAAGTTTATTTTGAACAATGATTTAAGTGTCTCCCATGGTTTTCCGATGCAGGTGGTGTCCCCCAGGTGTTTCTGACAGCACCATCTGGGACAGTGCAGATCCCTGTTTCTGCAGTTCAGCTTCACCAGGTAGGAATGGGGGTACCTTTCACCCTCCCAGCCACTTCTTTAAATTGACCTTGGGAGACCCCATAACTAGTTGGTCAAAGCCTGAATCCCTAGCCAGGAGGCCTATGTGTTTTCCTGGTCAGGCTTGTGGCAGGCAAGCAGCTGGGGGGCCTGAGTAGGCTGGTCTGTTCCTTCTCCCTCCTTCCTCACGAACCCCCTTGCCTCCAGATGGCTGTCATAGGGCAGCAGGCCGGGAGCAGCAGCAACCTCACCGAGCTACAGGTGGTGAACCTGGATGCCGCCCACAGCACCAAGAGTGACTGATCCGCCCTGCCGCCCTGGACAGATGGCCCAAGGGATGGCACCACTTATTTATTGTTGCCTTTTCACGTTTTCTTTACATACACGTTGACGGGCCGCGGAGGGAGGCGGGGAGGAGGAGTGGGTAGCCACAGAACTGAGCCCTCTCACTCCAGCCAAAGACATGGGCCTGCCTGCTCTCCACCCTGTCCTCCCTCCCCCTCCCTTCCATCTAGCTCCACCTCCCATTTCTGTTGATGGTGGGCTCCCCTCCCTCCTCAGACTCCCCTCGCCAGCTTGGCTCAATGTTTGCCATGCGTATTAGCTATACCCAATGGGACCGTGCCCCACCTTCCCACACACAGGCCTTCTGTGGGACTAGGCACTGTGTCCTCCCCTGAGGAAGCAGTTGGGGCCCTCTCCCCAGCCTCCTTGCTGACCCCAGGTCAGCACTGTGTCTGCCACGGGCTGGGTTAAAAGAGCCCTGCCACTGCCCCTCAGGGAGCCAGCTGGGGAGACGGGGGCTTCTTCCCTCATACCACCACCCTCTGCCCCTTCAGCTCCTGAGTAGCTGGGCCTGTGCACTGGGCAGGTTCCTGGGGCCATTTGCCCTGCCTCATCATTCCCCTTAGACCTCCAGGGGCTTCTGGGATGGAGGGAACCACCAGTGTTCCCTTCTCCCCCCACCCCTGCCTTTCCCTCCCCTCTCCTCCCAGCTGCTTTACTTAAAGTTGATTCTGAACTTTTTATTTGAGGAGACGAAGTGAAAACAAATCTATAAATATATATTTTTAAAATATTTAACTTTTTTTTATGGCGTTTTTCTCGTCCCCCTCCCTGCCCAAACTCCCCTTCCCTGGAGAGCCCTTGGGCTCCCCAGAACTGATTGGGCCCCTGGGGACAGAGCCACCCCATAAGCTTGGAGCCCACCAGTGTGGGAGGGGAGATGGGATGGCCCGGTCCTGGGTTATTTCCAGGAGAAAGCCGGGGGAGGGGCCCTCAGGCCATGCCCCGATGGGGTGGGGAGGGTGACCCACAGCTCTGGGCCTCTTTTTGCCCTATAGGGCTGTTGCTAGGGAGGGGAAGAGGGAGACCAAATGTTGGGGTCGGGGGGAGGGTGTCAGGTTTAGGCAACTGACTTCGTTTGTGCCACATGCATGGGCATTGCAGCCTTGTGCTCCCCAGGCCTGCAGCTGCCTGGGGCCCAAGTTGCAGTGAGCAGGGTGGGGTCTGGGAGGGGGTGAGAGGCAGGATTGGGGGTCAGAAGAAGTGAGAGAGCTCTTAGGCTGAGTGCAGCCATAGGGGAGCCAGAAATGGACAGCTCTCCCAGGGAGTGAGCAGCTACTGTAACTTTTTTAAATTAAGACAAAAGCCTTGAAGAAAATGACTTTATTTTTCTAAGTGTAACCTCAGTATTTATGTAATTTGTACAGGGGCCGTGCGCCACCCATCTCTACCCTCTTTGGGGTAGACCTTGAGGGTGGGCCAGCATGGGGGAGGGTCTTTTACCCTATGTCAGAGCCTACCTTCACCACCTATATCCAGAAACGGAGCTTTTTCAGAAACAGGACAGCAGTTGGAGTGGAGTTTTCTTAGTACTTTACAACTGCCTTCAGTAAGAATAAACCTGCTTCTGTGATTAGGTGAAGGGGTGGGGGAAGATTTTACGCATAGCCTAGTTGTCAAGGGGATGATTTGCCAACATGTTTGAGAACCCCCTAACCTGTAACCCCCACTGCTGTCTTACCCTAATTTGGGGTGCTAAGATGGAAATCACCTTTCTGGGCTTTCTCCTGGAGATAGCTGGGGTTTATTGGTGGCTTACCAGCCTGGGTCATGGCAAAGCAGGGGCCAGAGATTGGGGAGTTTGGGACTCAGGTCTGTAACTGCCCAGCCCCCTTTCTCTGCTCTTGTTTCACTCCACCACCACCACTCACTCACTCCCCACTCCCCCACCCATGGGAGGAGACTCTGATGAATTCCTACTCTTCCCACAAAAGACAGACCCAGTGAATGAATCAGGCAAAGTGCTTCTAATGTGTGTTGTGTGAGCGTGGCCTTGTGAGAACATGTGTGTCAGGGATGAGGTGGCATTTATATGTGCAGCGACCCTTGGTGTTTCCCTTCCTTGGTGGCTCTGGGGTATGTTTGTGTATGTGTGTACCTGAGTGTGTGTATGTGTGAATGTGGGTGTGTATGTCAGTGGTTTCTACTTCCCCTGGGATGCTGACCCAGGAATAGTGGACATGATCACAGTCCTATGTACAGAGCTTTCTTTTGTATTAAAAAAAAATACTCTTTCAATAAATGTATCATTTTTGTGCACAGACTGTTGGGTCTTTGGCTCTGTTTTTCCAAATAGGGATGAAGGGAGGTGCGAACATGAAGCAAACTCCAAAAAGTATGTGCGCTGAGAAGCAAACTTTGCTTGATGAAAACTGAAATGTTAAGGGGTAGTTTGGGTGGAACCCTGCCCAGTTAATTTAAGGATCACTTTTGGGGGCAAGGGACTTTCTCCCTGTACTTGGCTTTGTTGGGGGCTTAGGGCCAACATTTTAATTGAGGAAAAGTGACACAACTATCCCAAGGTATTACTGAGGAGGGTGGGCAACACATGGGCACGTGACCTACAAAAACCTCAAAGGACAGCCCTAGGGTTGGAGTGTGGGTAAGGGCCAGTGATTTAGGTTACTAGGTTTGAGGGAGATAAGCGGATGTTACTATGGGTGTTGGAGGATGAGGAAGGCAGACTCAGATAAGGGGAAAGGCATTTTAACGTTTGCTGTGGATGGAAGGAGCTGTCTGCTCTGCTTCTCTGCAGAGGGAGGAGCAACGTGACCCCAGATCCCCATTTATTCCTGCAACGCGGCACTTGCCCCGCTAATTCCCTCGCCCCAGTGCACCCGCCCGCGGCCACCACGCATGCTCCACTCGCAGTCTCTAACGCAGCCCTCGGCTCTGGGCCGCGGTGGGACCCGTAGGTGCGCGGCCGTGCGTGCACACGTTTTGTGACCCGGAAGGGAGCTGCTGGGGAGGCGGGGCCAGGACTGCGGGACCGGCCGCTGGGTCCCTGCTAGCGCCAAGCCGGGAGGTGGGAGGTGAGAGGAAAGTTCCGCTTCTACCCGGCCCCATCCTTATCCCTCCCCTGTCCCCTTCGAGGCCCCTTTCCCACTGTCTGTGGGGCTGACGGAGAGAGCCGGGTCTTGCTCCTTGAGACTAGCTCGGTTCTGTCACCAATCTCGGACCGCACCCCGCCCCCAAACCTGTGCCTATTTCGCCGCCGCCCCCACTGTCTGTAAGCTTGGGCTTGACCTTGTTGCCTGCGTCTACCTGCTGGCTTCATCCCCGCGTCCTTGCACCTCACATTAATTTGTTGGTCCTACTCTAGGCCCACCCTACGGATGTGTTCCCCACCCCCTTTCGCCCCAGTTGAGGCCTATCCCATTGTTTTACTTCAACCTTCTCTAATCAGGAGCCCATCACATCAGGGTTCCCCATTCTTACTGGTTCCCAGTGCTAACTGGAACCCTGCCCCACACCCTTGTTTCCCCCTCCCTTTCACTCCTGTCTTCTACTCTTATCTTCTGTTCTATACTCCCACATGACTCCTGCCTTGATTGCCTTTTCTCTGCCTGGGTTTACCTTCCATTCTTATTCTCACTATTCTCTGTTACCCCTACACCTGCTTCATTTCACTCATATCTCATCCCTATCACTAGCATCACCTACTCTCTTAGAATCTTCTGGCTTATCACCTCTCTCAGTTTATCTGATGACTGCCCCTACCTTCCCCTCTAACAATAATATTAGGTTGTTTACTGAGTGCTCGCTACTTGCTGGTCGCTGTTTTAAGTGTTTTACATATGAGATCTTATTAAATCTTTAAATCAACTTCAAGAGGTAGGTATACATATTATCACCATCTAGCAGACATGGAAACAGGCTCAGAGGTTAAGTAACTTGTCTAAGGCTTTGTAGATGGAAAGCAAAAAAGCTAGAGTTCAAAGGGCATTTTTCTGAGCGAAATCTGTAATAATACCCCACCATCTCTTGGTGTCATCCCCTACTGTCTCAATCCCATGGTTACCACCCTTTGACTTAGATACAGCATAAGTATGAAGTGGGACCTGGTCCTTTTCTCCCATACTTTTATGTGATTCCTAGGTCCATTTTCCCCACCCTCACAATACTCATATACTCTCCCCATCCAGCCATCTGCTCCCACATCCCAGCCTTCTTTCCATCTCCATTTTCTGAATCTCCTGAGGCCTACTGCTTTATATTCCACACTCCACATTTGCCTCTTCATTTATATTCCTTGTCCTGCCCCTCCTCTATATCGACTTTCCTTATGTGTTCCGGCCCCACTGTCTCACATGCTGCTGTCCTTCCTGCTCACTCATGCCATCCTTTTAGTCCTGATCTGTATCCCTTAGCCACCCTGCTGTTCTGCTTAGACTGTCCTGCTTAACTGTCACTCTTCTGTTACCTTGTCTTTTACTCTTCTTATTCTCTTGTAATTTCCATTTCTTTAAGAAATGCAGGACATCCTCTTGCTGTCCTTACTCCATTCTCCTTCTCCTATAATTAAGTCCCAGAGTGTGTTCAACTGTTTATCCCATCCTATATCTGGCCCTTTTTTGGCCTCTGAATTCTACCTGCAACCTACCAATTACCCCCCTCCATGACTCTAGACTCTTGCCCCTCCAGGTACTCTTATCCCTTTCCGATACTGCTTTTATCTTTCTCATTATGTGTCCCAGGAGGTCAGGATGGTGGGGACACGGCGTGCCGGGGACATCATGGTGCCCTTAGGGTCCCGGCTGCAGGCATATCCTGAAGAACTCCTTCGACAGCGGCCTGGACATGATGGGTGTCCTGAATACCTCATCCGATGGACTGTCCTGAGGTGTGAAGAAATTGGCAGAGTGGGTGTGGATTCTGAAGGCAAGGCAGAGCACATCTTCATGTGGTTGTCAGCCCCTGAGGTCTACGCCAACTGCCCCATGCTGTTAGGCGAAAGGGTGCTGTCTAAGGGACCTCAGCTGGAACCTGCTGGGGTTTCAGGAAGCTTTCCCCGGGATCCAGGAGGCCTGGATGAAGTGGTAGTGGGAGAGATGGAGGCTGATGTACGGGCACTGGTATGCAGGGCTGCCAGGCAGCTGGCAGAGGGTGGGACCTCGAGCCGCACTGCCGCTGTGCTCCACACCATCCATGTGCTCAGTGCCTATGCCAGCATTGGGCCCCTCACCGGGGTCTTCAGGGAAACGGGAGCCCTGGACCTGCTCATGAAGATGTTGTGCAACCCTGAGCCTCAGATCCGTCGGAGTGCAGGCAAGATGCTGCAGGCTCTGGCAGCCCATGATGCTGGTAAGAGTTAGCCGGGGGAAGAAGGAAAGCATTGGAGAGAACGGGCCACAGGGAGTAAGAACAGAAAGAGAAGAGCTTCCCCAACTCTGTAAGAGAACCTAGTATTTGGTGAATATCAATTCAATGCAAAGGAAAAGTATAAATTAATAGGCTATTGCAGGTACTCTATAAACAGGATGAAGTGATAGCACCTGGTTCATCTGTCCTTTTCCAGTGCAATGGCAAAAAAGAGAATGGGGTAAATTTGCATTTTTTAAATTGTGAGTTGAGATTTATTGGTTGTGAAATCAATTTAGTGGATTACAACCAACATTTTTAAAGAAACGTAAAATATCAGAGAACAGCACTTAATAAGGATAAGCTCTGTAGCATGAAATGTGTATTTCATTTATATGTACGCTTGCTTGTATTGGGTTACAATGTGAAATGTGCTTCTTACTGTGGTTCTCAGTCTCAAATAAGTTTGAAGCCCTCTAGGGTAGGCAGTAGAGACTAGAAAAAGCAGGGGGGAGGTATTGGGGCTTGAAGAGAAGATATGGTTTGGGTGTGGATTACAGGGAGTCGGGCTCATGTCCTTCTGTCGCTGAGCCAGCAAGATGGCATTGAGCAGCACATGGATTTTGACAGCCGCTATACTTTGCTGGAGCTGTTTGCAGAGACCACGTCGTCTGAAGAACACTGCATGGCCTTTGAGGGCATTCATCTGCCTCAGGTACTCCAGCTGCTTACAAGGCCTAGGGCATCTGGAAGGTGGTTCAGGACTGTACCTCAGCACCAGAACTACTTAGAAGCTTGTTAAAGTAAAGGTTTATGTTCCCCTCTCTACCCCAGATTTTCTTAGGATCTCTGAGATTAGAATTCAGGAATCTGTATTTTAAGACATTCCCTTTGTGTTTCTTACACAAACCAGCGTTTGAGAACTACAGGCTTAGGGATGAGACCTTTATATTTTTCTGTAGAGGATGACATTGAGAGGAAAGGGGAGGAGCTAAAGCTGGGAGATGAACCTAGGCCAAGGATTATATCCTACAGATACCAGGAAAGCTACTCTTCTCCTTGGTGAAGCGCTACCTGTGTGTCACTTCCCTCCTGGATCAGCTGAATAATAATCCAGAGCCAGGGGCTGGAGACGGAGGCTCCCACTCCCCCGCGAGGGAGGAGTTCATCTGGGAGAAAAGCCGTGCTCAGCGGAAGCTGGAATTCTGTCTGGCTGTGGGCAACCTCATCTCAGAGCTGGTGCGGAACATGGGCTGGGCGCGGAACCTCAGTGAACAGGGCGCGTCGCCCCCCCGGCCGGCCCGATCCATCTTTCAGCCCTGCGTTTCGGGCCCCAGCCTTTTACTCCCCACCATCGTCAGCACCCCCAGAAAGCAAGGGCGGGCTTTTCGCCAGCGCTGTGAATTCTCAAGCCGCAGTGGCTATGGTGAGTACGTGCAGCAGACGCTGACGCCGGGGATGCGAGTGCGGATGCTGGACGATTACGAGGAGATCAGCGCGGGGGACGAGGGCGAGTTCCGGCAGAGCAACAACGGCGTGCCCCCTGTGCAGGCGAGTCAGCGCGTGGGCATGGGACACTGTTGGGACTCTCATTTGGGTGGGGGCCATGCAGGGGGATTGGGTTGGTAAAAGGGGGGCCAGCAGTTGACCCCTCGGGGAGGAGAGGGGCCATTTGGAGGGCTGAGAACATTTGGTGCGGTGGAGAGACGCAAACCCAGAAAGCAGAAACTGATATATGGAGAAAGGCCCTCAATGGTGTGGGTTAGGTGGGAGAGTTGGAGCAGAGGCTGTCAAAGTTAGAAAGAGATGAGAAGTGGGAACACTCATACATTGGAATGTAAGTATGGTATGATAGGAATGTAGAATGGTATGGCCACTGTGGAAAACTGTTTGTAGTTTCTTTACAGAGTTAAACATAGAATTGCCACATGACCTGGCAATGCCACTCCTAGGTATATACCCAAAAGAATTGAAAGCAGGGACTCAAACAGATATTTGTACACCAATATTCTTCATTATTCACTATAGCCAGAAGGTGTAAACAACCCAGTGTCCATCTACAGATGAATGGATAAACAAGATGTGGTACAGCCATCCAGTGGAATATTATTCTGCTGTAAAAAGGAACTAAGTTCTGAGACATATGACAACATGGATGAACCATGAAGACATCATGTTGAGTGAAATAAGTCATATATAAAAGGACAGATACTGTGATTTCTCTTATATGAAGTATTTAGAATAAGCAAATTCATAGAGACAGAAAGCAGAATAATGGTTACCAGAGTGGGGAGAGGATGGAATGGGGAGTTACTGCTAAATGGGTATGAAGTTTGGTTTGGGATGATGAAAACAGTGTGGAAATAGATAGTGGTGGAAGTTACACAGTTTTGTCAGTATATTCAGTGTCAACTCATTGTTCGCTTAGGATGGCAAAGATGATTTTTTAATATTTTTTAAACATTTTTAGTCGTAAAATATATGTACAAAACAAAGAAAAAAAAAAGCTACCATTTTCAACGCACACTTCAGTAAGTAGCTATGAACAGATTCCAGAATTTATCATGAGCTACCATTCTGTCATCTCAGATTTTTCCTTCTAGCTGCTCCAAAACACTGGAGTCTAGAAGGAATATTAATAGAATGATTCAGCTGCCATAACTGACTTGTTAAATCCTATTTTCTCTGTTATACCTCTTCCTTTCCCTTTAATCCTTCTCCCAATCTTTAGGGCTCTTTGGACAATACCTGTTCTGACTTTTTCAGATTAAGACACTAAAGGATGTAGGGGGGGATATAATTAATTGATAATCGGGCGGCTGCCGTGGCTCAGCAGGCAGAGCTCAGACCTGCCGTGCTGGAGGTCTGGAGTTCGATCTCTGGTGCCTCCTGCCCATATGCAAATTTAAAAACAAACAAATAATTAATTGATAATCCTGGAGAGACTAGCCCCTCTGAATTTCAGGATTTATCTGATCTAGGAACCCTCCAGAAATTATATATTCCAGGAACACAGCCCTAGGACATGAAACTTTTATAGAGTCTCAGTTTGAGCCCTTGGTGTTCTTAAGAGTCAACAGGAGTGGTGTTGATTGGGATTTAGTAAACCATGACAATTAGCACTAACCAAAGCTTGCATAAGAACAGCCTCCAGAATAGCCTCTTGACTCTATTTAATCTCTCTTGGTCACTGATGCCTTATTTTATTACGCTTTTTCCCCTTTTTGGTCAGGAAGGCATTGTTGATTCCAAGGTGCCAGAGAGTCATCCCCGGGAGTCTTGTCCCATGTTATCAGGGAGATTTTAACCCCTGAATGGCTTGTACCATGCAGCGGGGAGGACAATGATTTTCCTTACAGAGTTGGGCTTAGAGAGAGGCCACATCTCTAGCAACAAAGAGGCTTTCTAGAAGCAATTCTTGGGCCTTGTTATGGGTAGTCTGTGCATTTCTCCTACAGAAATAAGTTTCATATGGGCAAGCCTCAAAATCTGGGGCTTGACCTATTTTCTTGGGAGTCCTCAATGGTTGAGAGGGTTCTCAGGGTTTCCCAGATGGGAGAGTGTATTTAGTTCCATATATATATATATGGAATATTTTTTCATTATCAGCTCATCATAGTATAGGATATATCCTGGTATTATATTAAGCTATACAGAATTACAAGGCCTTATTCCCATTCTGGAGTCTAGGAGTTTGGGTTGTTTAAATGAGCTCTCCAGAGAAGTTGATTTAGATTATGTGTTACAGAAAATTTAGATTCTAGACATAGTAAACCATTCTGCTTTTGATCTCATACAATGGGTGAAGGTCTAGAGTACATACACTCTCATCTTTTACGCTGCATTCTAATACCTCAGACCTAGCCAGATTGGCTTCATTTTTTTTTCACACTATAAATTTGTTTTGTCTGTTCCTGAACTTCTTGTAAATGGAATTATATAGTATGTTCTCTTTTGAGCCTAGCTACTTTTATTCAAAATAATATATTTGAGATTCATCTAGGTTGTTGTGTATATCGTAGTTCATTCTTTTTTATTTTTCCATATCCATTGTATGAATATACTACCAATTACCCATTCTACTGCTGAAGGATATTTGGGTTGTTTTCAGGTTTGGCTATTATGATTAGTTCTGCTATCAGAATTCTTAGGCATGGTCTTTGGTGTACTTATAGACAGATTTTTGTTGAACAATCACCTAGGACTTGGTCATAGGTATGAAAATGTTTAAAGTCTTTAGATACTTTCTACTAGTTTTCTGAAGTTGTACTAATTTAGGCTCCACTGGCTTTGTTTTAAACTCTAATTGAGGCCAGAGCTCTTTTTCAGTTAATTTAACTGTTCTACATAGCTGTGCTAACTTTCAGGACTGCAGCACTCCATTTCTGGGTCCTAGATATCACAGAGCTACTCAAAGTTCTAGGGAAATACCAGCTGTTACCCATATAGCTCAGTGTGTCAGAATCCAGAAATATATCTACAGCTTCAAACCGAATATGGCTGCTATAAGGCCCAACAATCTAGGCTCCCATTTTGTTGTATTTTCTGAAAGACACCTTCGCATATTTATTCTTTTGTTTCAGGCTTATTTTACATAACACCTTGTCCCTAAGGTTTATTCAGTTCATCATGTCCCCTTCGACATCCCTCCTTTTTGTACCTGCATCATATTCCATCATACAAATATATCACTGTTTGCCATTGTGCTTCTCAGTGATTGTATCCTTCATTTCCTTCCATCTATTGAGCATTATGGATAATGTCCAAAATAAACAAACATTGTTTTATGGTATCTTCATTTGGTTGTACAATCAGCCGCACTCTCAATTTTAGACAATTTTCATGTCCACAATGGCAAAGAACAGGCTGAAGATGATTTTTTATGTTATGTATATTTTACCACAATTAAAAATAAATAATTAAAACACACACACGCAAAAGAAAGAGATGAGAGGCAAGGTCCACCCCTAGATAAGGGAAGGAAGCCTTTTTTTAATATATTTTAATTTAATTTCTTTTTTCTATTGTGGGAAAAATATGTAATGCAAACATTGCCATTTTTTTAAACCATTTTAAGTGTATAATTTGGTGACATTAATTACATTCACAAAGTTGTACAAATATTATCACTATTTCCAAAACTTTTTATCACCCCGAATAGAAAGTCTATAGACATTAAGCAATAACTCCCTATTTCCCCCCCCTCCCCAGCCCGGATAACTTCTGATCTACTTTCTGTTTCTATGAATTTGCCTATTCTAGATTTTTCATATAAGTGAGCCATACAATATTTGTCTTTTTATGTCTGGCTTATTTCACTTAGTATGATGTTTTCAAGATTCCTCCATATTGTAGTATATATCAGAGCTTCATCTATTCTTATGGCTGAAAATTACAGTATGGATAAATGCCGCATTTTGTTTATACAGTCATCTGTTAATGGACACTTGCGTTGTTTCCACCTTTTGACTATTGTGAATAATGCTACCATGAACTTTGGTATGCAAGTATCTGTCTGAGTCCCTGCTTTCAATTCTTTTAAGTATATACCTAGGAGTGGAATTACTAAGTATATGGTAGTTTTGTGTTAAACTTTTCGAAGAGGAAGGAAACCTTTGGCTATATGGGGGTTTTTCTGAGTCCGGCCATATGTGTATCTGAGGGCTCTGTGCCCCTGGTCTGGACCAGGCCATGGCTTCTGAAGCTTTCACAGCCTAGGGTTTCAGAGGGACTGAGCCCTCTTTCTTCTTCTCTTTTTCTTCTTTTCTCCATACCAGGTCTTCTGGCAGTCAACAGGCCGCACCTACTGGGTGCACTGGCACATGCTGGAAATCTTGGGCCCTGAGGACAGTGCTGAAGATATGACTTCAGCAGCTATGGAGAAGGGGGAAGGAGCTACTTTGTTGGGCACAGGTGAGCCCAGGAAGGATGTGAACAGAGTACTTCTGGACAGAGAAGTGGTGACTGGGATAAGGTTACCCTTGACCATGAGCTACCCCCGAGATTCATAAATCTACTCTATTCCTGATAGATACTGAGACCCCTGTTCCTTTATTCTCAGCATTTCCCTCCTCGGAGTGGAAGCCTGTGGATGGGCTCTATTCTCTGCCATACCTCCAGCCCGAACCTCAGAGGACAGAAGAATTGGGATTCTTGACGCAAGCTGAGTGGTGGGAGCTGCTCTTCTTCATCAAGAAACTAGACATACGTGAGCAACAATCAATTTTCCAGAATCTTCGGGAGAACCTGGATGAGGTATTAGAGGCCTGAAATATCTAAAGGGTTTGTGGTGGGGTTAGAGGTAGGATTGTCTGAGGGAGTTCTAGACATGGACTAGTTCTCAGGAGGTGACTAGAGCTATGAAAGGTCCTGCTGGCAGAGGAGACAAATCCTGTGAGACAAATGTCTAGATATAGAAGGTGGGCAGGCCAAGGTGAGGGGCGGCCACCTTTCCCACTGCTGTCCTCAGGACCTCTGTGTCTGCTTGTCCCTGAAATACACACCCCCTTTTTTTTAAAAAAACTTTTTTTATTAATTAAAAAAAAATTAACAAAAAAACATTAAGATATCTTTCCATTCTACATATACAATCAGTAATTCTTAATATTATCACATAGTTGCATAGTCATCATTTCTTAGAACATTTGCATCGATTTAGAAAAAGAAATAAAAAGACAACAGAAAAAGAAATAAAACGATAATAGAGAAAAAAAGATTATACATACCATACCCCTTATCCCTCGCTTTCATTTACCACTAGCATTTCAAACTGAATTTATTTTAACATTTGTTCCCCCTATTATTTATTTTTATTCCATATGTTCTACTCTTCTGTTGATATAGTAGCTAAAAGGAGCATCAGACACAAGGTTTTCACATTCAGAGTCTCATTGTGAAAGCTATATCATTGTTCAATCATCATCAAGAAACATGGCT
>PVIY010015376.1:0-22853 GCA_004026745.1 Myrmecophaga tridactyla | reverse complement strand
GGAGAAGATTCTCTCAATCCCTTGATGTTAATTCTCAGCTCATTCTAGGGTTTTTCTCAGTCCCTTGATGCTGAGTCTCAGTTCATTCCAGGATCTCTGTCCCACGTTGCCAGGAAGGTCCACATCCCTGGGAGTCATGTCCCACGCAGAGAGGGGGAGGGTGGTGAGACTGCTCGTCATGTTGGCTGGAGAGAGAGGCCACATCTGAGCAACAAAAGAGGCTGTCTTGGGGGTGACTCTTAGGCCTAAATTTTAAGTAGACTTGACCTATCCTTTGTGGGGTTAAGTTTCATATGAACAAACCCCAAGACTGGGGGCTCGGCCTATAGCTATAGCTTTGGTTGTCCACACTGCTTGTGAGAAACACCCCTTTTTGTTGACAGACTCTAGGTGAAAAGGCCCTAGGTGAGATCTCCATGCCCATAGAGATGGCTGAGGGTCTGCTGCAGCTTCTCAGTAATCGGCTTGGGGGCAGCATCCTCAGTGACCTGCTCAACTCCCAAATCTACACCAAGTACCGGCTGCTACCGGCTGAACTAAACAGCTCTTCTTCTTCACGAAGTCACTCCTGTGCCCCAGATCCAGAAGAGGAGTCCAAGTTGGAGGGCTTCTTTTCAGAGAAAAAGACTGAGTCTCCCAAAGCAGAGGCTGAGTCCCTGCAGGCAGGAGCAGAACCTGCCAAGGCAAAAGTGGAGCCTCCCATGGCACAGAGCGATTCACAGTTGTTTAACCAGCTTCTAGTGTCTGAGGGAATGGCTCTGCCCCCTGAGATGAAAGAGGCGGCCAGTGGTGAGTCAGGTTCTGGGAGGTGGGGGGAGGGGGGAGGGTGAAGAAGTTGGAACAAGTCCTAGGTAGTCAAAAGAAGAAGTAGATAGGGTAAAGGGAAAGCCACGGAGTTGTTTGAGAAAATGCCTGGAAACCATGCATTCATCTTCTCCCTTTGACCTTGATAATATATGGCCAACCATCTATCTTTTTCTTTAGTATCCTTTGGAAAGGAGGGTCTATTTTCCAGGTCTTCATCTTCATTGTTTGATCATTTATCCCTCTATCAGAGTAGTGAAAATTCTGAATGCAACTGCAGTACTGAATAACTTTGTATTTCAAAACCGGTGGGATAATTGGGCTTGACCTTTAAAGACTTTCCAGCTTGGAGGTACCACAATTCTTTTAGCTACTGCCTTTCCCCCACCAATTTCAGAGATGGCTAGAGTCTTGCGGGGTCCTGGTCCACGAAGCTCCCTCGATCAGCATGTGGCAGCGGTCGTGGCCACTGTGCAGATATCCAGCGTGGACACAAACCTGCAGCTTTCAGGGCTCCATGCCCTCTCGCAGGCTGTGGAGGAGGCCACTGAGCGGGACCACCCTTTGGTCCGTCCTGACAGATCCCTGAGGTTAGAATATTGGGGAGGGGAAAGGTTTTGGTTTAAGCTGTCAGTGGTGAAGAAGTGGTGTTAGTAAGGGAAGGGGCCATGAGGTCAAAAGATAGAAAGGGTGGGGGGGGGGGGAGAGAAGGGCCAGCCCAAGGAGCACCTGGGCAGGAGGATGGAATATTGTCATGGCTCATAATTTTTGAGCACTTACGCTGTGCCAGACACAGTGTTTAGTGTTTGACATGCACATTAGTCCTCCTAATGCCATAGAAAAAGTTCATACTAGTATTATCCACATTGTAATGGATGAGGACACTGAGACTTAGAAAAATTAGCTTGCCCAGTGTTTTCCAGATAGCAGAGCCAGAATTCTAACCTAGGTCTTTTTTGGCTCTAGTGCTTGAGTTTTTTCTTTTCTTTTTCCTTCCTACTTTCCTTTTTAAAGTTTTTGCTTATTTCTTAGTTATGTAAATAATATACGAATGCATTCTCTTTTTAAAAAATCTAGAGGGCAGGCCATGGTGGCTAAACAGGCAGAGTTCTCACCTGCCATGCCGGAGAACCAGGTTCGATTCCCAGTGCCTGCCCATGCAAAAAAAAAAAAAAAAAATCTGAAGAATATAAGGGAATGTGAAATGAAAAGCCAAAAATCTATTTCATCTTTGTTATCAACCTGGTGTATATCCTTTAGATCACCTATATATTTACATTTGCAATTGTGTGTTTGGAAATAGAAAATTTTATGATTTTGTGTTTTAGTATATGTAATCATACTCTACATGTCTCTACCACATTTTTTTCTCCCACTCTGTATGGTTTCCTTGTCAGCCTGCATGGAACTGCTTCATCATTTTCCTTGCTGTGTAGGCCTCTGTGATGCGATTGTATCCAGGTTCAGATACCTCGTTTGAATGGATCCGTTTTCCGTCATCCCTACCAATACTGGTTGTTGTTTTTTATCTATCAGATTGGCAAAATTTGAAATGATTGGTATCTTGTAATTTCTTAGTTCTATTGAATAATAAATGCATGCATTTATTATTTGTTTCTGCCTCTAAATATTTTCTCAACCTTTGCCTCTTATTTGGTTTTTGTCTGTTTTCTCATTGATTAATAGACATTCTTTATACATTCTGCTTATTAATGCTCTGTTATTTACATTTCAAAAATTTTGCTTGTCTTTTTTTCCTCAAAATTGTACTAGATTTTTTTTCTGCTCACTGTAAAAAAAACATAAAATTATTAAGATAGAAATCATCTCAAAATCTATGCGAGAGAACCACTGTTAAAGTTTTGGTCAACATCCTTGCTTACATTTCTGTATCTATTTCTGTATATTTTATCCATGTATATTACCTTTCTTATAATAAATATTGGCCACAGGAGGGGATATATGTTTAAAGCATATTCGATTCACATTGTGGTTGTCATAAAGCTTATGTTGTCAGAGGAAAACCAGATAAAAACACAGAACTTTCCCAGTACCCTTATTTGCCTTCTTTCCCAGAATTTCTCCTTTTATGTTCTTTTCCTCCATATTACCGTGACTGTCCATCTCTGTTCAGTATCCGTCTCTGTTACTGCATACTGTCACTGTCAGTATCTGCCTTTTTCCTCTTGGGACCAGCATTTAGGATGCTGTTCCTTCAAATCGGCATCTCCATTGCAGCCTTTCTCTAGCTTATGTTGCTTAGTCCTTAACTGTGTTTCTGGTATCTTTTTTATTTGTTGGTTGGTTTCTCGTGTCTTTTACTGTGCTAAAGTTTTAGTTTTTTTTTTATGTTGCTATATTGTTCAGTTTTTTATAGCTTCTAGATTTTGTATTCAACTTTAGAGGGCCTGTCCTATCCCAAGATTATAAGATTTTCCTTGTATCTTCTAAAAACATCTATGATTTTGTTTTTTACATTTACTTTGAAATCAATTTGGTATTTATTTTGCAAGTGGTGTGAAGTAGAGCTCCAACTTCACTTTTTTCAAATGGGTAGCCGGTTGTTTCAACATAATTTTTTTGAATGCTCCTTTAACTCGCTTCTCATCTGTTGATCTGTTTGACTGTCCTGTATCACTTCCAGAGTTTTAATCATTATAAATTTATTCTTTTCTAAAAATGATACTCTTTTCTAAAAATGTCTTGACTATTCTTGCATGTTTTCTCTTCCTGTGCTTGAATCTGTCATGTTCTTTAAAAAAAACCATTTTAGACATTTTGATTGAAATTAAATTGAATTTATAGATTTATTTGGAAAGAGAAGCTAGAGGTTTTTTTTTTTTTTGAACCAGAGTTCTTAACCATTTCATTCTACTGCCTCCTAACCAGAAGCAGTTAGTTTTCAGAGAAGAGGGGATCAGGGGTGAGATTAAGGCAAGGAGAGCAAGTTGGAGGGGTGTGGGGTGGGGTAAAGGACTGGATCTTGGTAAATGGGGTTGGGCAGGAAGTCAGATGGTTGGGGAGTCAAGCATAACTCTTAGGAATGGGGAATCTCAGTGTCTTCTTTCTCTCTCTCTCTCTTTCTCTCTCAGAGAGAAGCTAGTGAAGACACTGGTGGAGCTGCTGACCAACCAGGTGGGAGAGAAGACAGTGGTAGTACTGGCCCTGCGCCTCCTTTATTTGCTCATGACCAAGCATGAGTGGCGCCCACTCTTTGCCAGGGAGGGTGGCATCTACGCGGTCCTGGTTTGCATGCAGGAATATAAGACCTCTGTCTTGGTGCAGCAGGCGGGACTGGCGGTGAGTGGACTGGACTTGGTGGGGGAAATGAATGAGTGAGATAGCCAGGTTGGGAACTACTGATCTTTGAGGAGATACTGTGATGGTTTAGACCAGGGAATAGATGTTGGGATAGAGTGCATATTTGGAGAAAGGGAGAATAGGGTTTTTAAGAATGAATCCCAGGTTTAAAATTGAGCAGCAGATGGATGAAGTGGTCTAAGCAGAAGAAGGTTGGAGGAGGAGGAGGTATGGAGAAAAGGTCAGCAGTTGAGTTTTTAGGTATGTGAATTTTCCATGGCTGTTTTTGTTACAGGTGTCTGGTTAAACACTAATTTTCTAGCTGCTACGATTAAACTAAAAGTAGTGTTTTTTTCCCCCTTTTGTTGTAGGGGGACAGGGGAACCTTATACAGAGAATATCCTAGATTTGGATAAAACAAAGCTTACATTGCTATCTCCCTGTCAACGTTGGCCCAGTAAATAGGGAAGGGAGGCCCTTGTCTAGGGGAGCTTACAGAAAGATTGGTGTTCTAACTACTCTAGACAGAAGTGCTGGCTGATGGGGAGCATGGGTGACTAGGGTGTGCTCTGTATAGCTTAAGGGTCCCTAAGGGAGACAGGTCATCCAGATAGGAAAAGATCAGCAATGTTGAGAGTGGGTTCCAAGAATATTAAGGACATCAGCATGGATGGGAGCTCACATCCTCTTAGAGCAGGGTGTCCCAGGGAGAGATGAAGGCTCTTTCCTTCATGGGACTAGCTAGGTACTTCTCCTTCCAAGAGTGGCCAGGCATTCACAATTGAGACTGCATATGCTCAAAGAACTCCCTGATCCTCTTCAAATTGCAGGACCAAAATACAACATTTGCGGCAAAATTCAAATCTTGCCATGTAACAAAATTGCATCATCTTATTTGTAACTAGCATTCAGCTGGTTGGGGGAGAGTCAGATAAGTAGAGAGAAAGCCTCATAACAGGGTAGCATTTGCTTGGAGGTCCCAGGTCTCACATTGTCTTGAGAATCATTTCTAATCTACTCTATCCCTAGATGGTTTGTGTTTTTGGGGAGTAAGTCTTTTCATCAGGAGAGACTTTCTTCATGCTGATGGTATATTGTTCTTTCTAATTTTATTTTTCTCTTTTAGCCCCACTATTTTGAACATTTACAAATATTTTTCCTGTAATTCCAGCCACTCTTGTTTGTGAAACAACCAAGTAACCTTGTTAATGAGAGCTAGATACTGGCTTTGAAGCCCAGGAAACAGATTTGGGAGTGTTGGCATTTAGGTGATAAATGAAGCTATGAGAGTGGATGAGGTAGCTTAGGGAAGGAATGCAAAATGAGAAGAGAAGGGGCCAAGGAACTTCATTGTTTAAGGATCAGGCATGGGGCAACCGGAGAGGGGGAGAAAAGTCAGGAGAATGTGGTTTCATGAAACTCAAGGGAAGAGAGGTTTTACAAAAGAAGGACTAGTAAAGAGAGATAGGAGAGGGGTGCATGGGTGGTACAGTGATAGAATGCTCGCCTGCCATGCAGTAGTTTTGGGTTTGATTCCTGGCCCATGCACCCCCCCCCCAAAAAAAAAAAAACAAAGAGAGATGGGAGACAACTTCAGGGAAAACCTTTGAAGACAGCTAGATCTTCTGAAAGGGCATTATTCTGAGGGGAAGATATGGGAGAGGTAGCCATTCTACACTGTTAGCCTTGGTGCTGGGAGCATGAGGGCAAGTAGAAGTTGCAGGTTAATTTTACCATCAAGTCTTGGGTTCTAAAATTTGTTTTCATTCTTTTTTTTTTTTGCATTTGATGTCCCATCACTACCTACTACCTTTCTTTTTGTTACTCTATCTCTTTACAGACAGCTCAGCTGCCCCAAAGTTTGGAATCTATCATCATGGCCTTGGCTTTCCCCTTCCTCCTTATGATGGCTTTGACCACTCCTAAATCTGTTTCCATGTTCCCCCTGCAGGCATTGAAGATGTTGGCCATTGCTGGCTCCCCTGAGATCCCTACTTTTGTCACTGGCCGAGATTCTGTCCACCCTTTGTTCGATGCTCAGATGACCAGAGAGATCTTCGCCAGCATTGACTCTGCCACACAGCCAGGCTCTGAGAGCCTGCTTCTCACTGTCCCTGCAGCCGTGATCCTAATGCTGAACACTGAGGGGTCAGGCATTACCTTCCAAACTCCAGGCTCCCGTTAAGCACCAAAACCCTCCTTTCCTCTATCCACATCTCATATGCTCCACAGAAATTCCCCTCATGTTGTTACATCTAGATTTAACACTGACAGTACCTCTAACAGTTGTAGAAAGAAAAGCTAAGTGGTTGGGGGATAGGGAGTTCCTAGAGAGAACAGAGAACCTGACCTTCTTCATGGGGTTGGATGAAGTGACCTGAGGTCAGGGGCCAGTTGTCCCAGCCTCAGAGGGACCCTGGAGCCCTTTCCTCCCCAGTGCAGTGCTCTTCCCCTCTGCACTTCCCTGTTTTCAATGCATTCACTCTCTTTAAATTTCTTCCTGGGTTACCTCCCCCGACACAGGTGCTCCTCTGCAGTGAGAAATGGCCTGCTCCTGCTCAACCTACTTTTGTGCAACCACCACACTCTAGGAGACCAGATTATAACCCGAGAGCTGAGGGACGCTTTGCTTAGGCACTCCGGGATAGCACTGGAAACAGAACCCATGCCAACGACACGCACCATCCTCATGATGCTTCTCAGTCGCTACTCAGAGCCGCTGGGCAGTCCTGATCACTCAGGTACCATTGTGGAGGGGGTGGTTCTGCTGGAAAGATCAGACAGTACCAGGCCATGGTGAGGAGGTTTGAGGTTTATATACCAGTACCTTTCTGAAAGCCACAGTTAATCTTCAGAATATGAGTGCATGCCTTGATGCTCAAGTTCTGTCTTAAGTAGAATTTCCAGACCAGGAGGAGAGGGAGAGTCTAGGTGCAACAAAATTGCTTTCTCTCAGTGGCTTTGAATACCTGGAGATTCCCAACTGCCTGGGCTATGTTTGGTCCAGGCTTATTGTAAAGTAGAAGGATGGCTGAAATGCCTTCTCCAGGGACCTTTAAAGGAATTGTAACTTATGGCACAGAAAGTTTGTAACTAGAAACACAAACTGTTAATGTCATAGGGAAGGAATCCTTTGTGTTTAAATATTTATTGACTTATGTAACAGCATGATTAACATTTAGTAATATAAGGTCAATGGTGTCTTAGAGTAAGTGAAATACAGTATTTCCGATGTTGGCTATACCATACAAAATTTAGAAATATGAATAAAAGGGGTAATTTTATGACTGTATGAGTTAAAAATGATATGTTTACTTAGCAGTGTTTGCTATACTAGATTTTTTTTTAAAATATAGCTAAGTATATATTTTTGGCCAGAAAAGAAAATTCCTCACAATTTGGTAGAAATTGCAGACATCCTCAAAATAGGAGGAAAGTTTTGGGGTGATTTTCTGGACCTTCCCATTTCATTTGACAAACTTGTATAGCTCCTCTTCATACATGTTTCTTTTCCTCCCATATATCTGGGCTGCAGCACTGGAGACCCCCAGCACCCAGGGCCAGGATGGGTCCTCTGAACTACTGATCCGATCCCTGGTGGGGGGACCATCTGCAGAGCTACTCCTGGACTTGGAGCGGGTGCTGTGCCGTGAGGGTGGTCCAGGGGGCGCCGTGAGGCCCCTCCTCAAGCGCCTCCAGCGGGAGACCCAGCCCTTTCTCCTGTTGCTGCGGACTCTGGATGCCCCTGGGCCCAACAAAACTCTGCTGCTGACTGTGTTGAGGTAAGGGCCCAGTCCAGATACTCTGTCATCCTGGGTGAGGGAGCTGGCAGACTAGAGGAACATCACTCATTTCTATCCCCTCTCCCAGGGTCATGACCCGGCTGCTGGATTTCCCTGATGCAATGGTCCTTCCTTGGCACGAGGTCTTAGAGCCCTGCCTCAACTGCCTGAGTGGCCCCAACAGTGACTCTGAGGTACCATGGCTCTGGCAGGGGTGGCTGAGGGAAAGGTAGCATCTGGGGCACCAAATACCTCCTAACGTGCTCTGGAGAGCAAGCAGAGCCTTTCTGAATGAGTCTGGAGAAACTGCAGGTGTGGGCAGGAAGAGGAATGCTAACGTCATCTCAGTTTCCAGAACTGGCATCTCTCAAGTATAAACCTTTTGACCGCACCTGGATTTTAGATTCTGGATTTAGGAGAAGCCAGCATTCACCAATCCAAATATTCCCTGCTCTCTACCCTTCAAGGTTTTATGCATCGTAGTGTGAGGCTCAGGCATCAAGTTTGGCTCTTAAGGTAGCTTGGCCTTGGCAGGAAGAAGCCCAGGAAGCTATGTCCAATCTCTGCTCCTGCTGACTCACTCTGGAGTCCCAGCATCCTAGCGTTCACTTCCAGCCTGTCTTTGGTACTGTCCTTTCTCTGGGGGTTGAAAGTTTCTCCAAAATCTCATCTGCCATTCTTCGTTTACTGAGCCTACCTCTCAACCCATTTATCTCCTGCCTTTTGTTTCCCACAAATTAATCTATGTGGCTCTGGGCTCAGGTTATTCAAGAGCTGATCTGCTTCCTGCATCGTCTGTCCTCACTGCATAAGGACTATGCAGTGGTCCTCTGCTGCCTGGGAGCCAAAGAAGCCCTGTCCAAAGTCTTGGACAAGCACTCAGCTCAGCTGCTGCTGGGCTGTGAGCTTCGGGACCTGGTGACAGAGTGTGAAAAACATGCCCAACTCTACAGTAACCTCACCTCCAGCATCCTAGCTGGCTGCATTCAGGTAAGGAGGGGCTTGTGGTTATCGTGCTGAGGGAGAAAGTAAGCCAGAAGCTGGAACGGGATTCTAGATGTGTCTTGTTTGGTGTCGGGGCACAGACTGTGGGAAATCTGGGGCATTTGTTCCTCATTCTTTATCCCACAGCATCCTTTTTTGCCAGTTTAGGGAGAAAAGAATTGAGTGTCCTGTGGCCCCTAAATCTTCTCCTTAAAGATTTATGTGTTCCTCTCTCTTTCCTATTCCCCTTCTCTTTGATATTCCTGCTATAGATGGTGCTGAGCCAGATTGAAGACCATAGACGAACCCACCAACCCATCAGTATCCCCTTTTTTGATGTTTTCCTCAGGCATCTCTGCCAAGGTTGGTGCCTCCATCCACTTTCTTGTGACTCCCATCCTAGCATCTGTTTTCCCTGTCCCTTCCAGCTCCTTAGTCCCTTTCTTTTTACCTCCCTCAACTAACCAAGCTGTGACCTCCACCCCTTTCGCTTGTCCCCAGGCTCCAGTGTGGAAGTGAAGGAGGACAAGTGCTGGGAGAAGGTGGAGGTGTCCTCTAACCCGCACCGGGCCAGCAAGCTGACAGACCGCAATCCCAAGACCTACTGGGAGTCCAATGGCAGCACCGGCTCTCACTCCATCACCCTGCACATGCACCGTGGTGTTCTTGTTAGGTGTGAACACACCCGTGTGTATCCACACACATGTATATTCTGATATGCCTCAAATAGCCATATATACAATCCATAACCCCTATGCCTAAGGGACACACTCAAACCCATTTTGTTCAGTGAACATGTAAACACATTGACCTGCCTTCCTTTGCTGTGTATAGATACCCCTCACTGCCTAAGCCTGGTGACATGCTTCCCCCACTGGCCCCTAAGCCTGGTGACATGCTTCCCTCACTGGCCCCTTGGTACAGAGATCACTGTCCTGTGCTTGGTGTCAAGGGAGATCAGCAGCTCACTGATTCGTTCTTCCTACAGGCATCTGTTAAATGTGTACTCTGTGCTAGGCACTGTGCAAGGGACTTCAGATAGAAGGATAATAAGATATGGTGCCCGTTTTTAGGGAACATGTCTAGTTGGGGAGACAGGTGAGAAAATCATTAAGACTATAGAATAAGAGAAAATATAATGGTCGACCTGTGCATTGGATCCTGAGAGACCATGAGAACACCTGAAGCAGATGAGAAGACTCCTGAAGGAGGGGTTGACTGAGCTGAGTTTGGAAGTAGAAATTAGCTAGATAAAGCAGAAGCTCAGTGGACATTTGAGGCAGAGGGACAGCATATGTGTAAAATGGAAGTAAGATGATGCATTTGGGAGAACTTTAAGTTATTGTGTTTGACTTGAATGGAAGGTGTAGATAGCAGGGTGGCAGAAGATAAGACCAGAAAAGTAACCAGAAGCCAGAATACACAAAAAATTAAGAAGTGTGAACTTATTCTGAAACTTGGGGAGCCTTTGAAGGGTTTTAAGAAGGGATAAGACAAGACTAGATTTTCAATTTAGCAAGTTCACGCTAATAATTATGGGAATTTGGGTTGGAAACCAGGAGAAAAAGTTGGAAGGTTTATGCAACAGTCTAGTTGAGAAATGATAAGTATCTTTAGTTAGAGGGACTAGGAATATAGAGGAGGCATTGGATTGGGAGAAACTGAGAGGTAGAGTCTAGAAGACTTGCCAATGATTGGATGTGGGAGGATATGAAATGGTGAAGTCCACTGTAACAGAATGTTTTAGTTGAGTACTGGGTGGATGGCTGTTTTATTTCCCAGGAGAGAAAACTAAGAAAGGGAGCAGGTTTATGTTGACAGATAGATTGAGTCCATTTTGGGCATGTTGATTTTGAAGAGTCTGTGGGACATGGCATAGAAATGTCTCTCAGGTACAGTAGCATTATAGAAGTCTGTACCAGATATGTAGATGAGTTGTTGGTGTATTAGTTTTTGGTTGAAACTATAGATCTAAATGAAATCACTTTGGGACAATATAAAGGAAGAGCAGAGGGCCTGGGGAAGTTTGATATTTAAGGAAACAGCAGAGGAACAGGAGCCTGAGAAGGAAGCAGGGGGTTGAAGAGGCTTTTGAACCCAAGACCAGGGCCCCAGTTTTGACTGATTCCTCTTCTCTCCCAGGCAGCTGACTCTGCTGGTGGCCAGTGAGGACTCAAGTTACATGCCGGCCAGGGTGGTGGTGCTTGGGGGTGACAGCACCAGTTGCATCAGCACCGAGCTCAACACGGTAGGGTTCCTTGTGCCCCCTTTACACTTCCACTGCATCCTTCTGTTTGTCTCAGGGCCTTGTGAGATGTGCACAGTTCCTAGGAATTCCTAAATCCATTGCCCATACGAAAACATTCCCTCATAAACAGCAAGAGCGGAATGAGGGATGTGGAATCCCATAGTTCCCTGGGCTTGATGCCAGAGAAGTGAAGGGCACACAACCCTAACTAACTTGGTTGCTGTTAACAGCCCTTCCAACTGCACTTATGGAGGTTACAGCTCTCTCTCTCTTCTCCTCTACCCTACCAGGTGAATGTGATGCCCTCTGCCAGCCGGGTAATCCTCTTGGAGAATTTGAACCGCTTCTGGCCCATCATCCAAATCCGAATAAAGCGCTGCCAGCAGGTGAGGCAAAGAGACTTGAGAGTCAAGAGGTAGTGCAGGGTCTCTGTAGTGGCTGGGTTCTTTTACATTTTGGGGGCCACGGCTAGCCAAGGTTCCTTCTTGGTCTGCTTAGGAGGCAGTCCAGGAACTTGTTGAATTCCAGAATAGTGAGGATGTTCCACATGGCTCTAGGGAATTCAGTTGTGAGGTCTCAGTCTGTGACTTCCTGTAGAGGCTGGCTTCAGTAGTGCTTGATGGCTAAGGTGGCTTGGGTGATGGATAAGTCTGTGCATGTTGTAGGGCGGCATCGACACCCGTGTTCGGGGTGTGGAGGTTCTGGGCCCCAAGCCCACATTCTGGCCACTGTTCCGGGAGCAGCTGTGTCGCCGTACGTGTCTCTTCTACACAATTCGGGCACAAGCCTGGAGCCAGGACATAGCAGAGGATCGCAATCGCCTCCTCCAGCTCTGCCCCAGGTGTGTGGGGTAGGAGGCAGGCAGGGTTGAAGGGAGGAGGGACAGGGCAAAGGGGAACAGGACACTTCAGAAGTAAGAGGTGGGAGATACATTTTTTGTGGGAGTCAGGAAGGCAAAGCTGGAGCCAGGACATGAGGGGGAAAATGAACATAGGTGAGAGGTATATTGTTGCTAGGAGGGAGTTGGGAATTGCACAGGACAAAGGACAGAATGAGTGGAGTTGATCTGCATTTGAAGGGAGGCCTCAGGGATATCTATGCATTTAATCCTTGACCATACACTTCTTGTTCCCAGACTGAACAGGGTTTTGCGCCATGAGCAGAATTTTGCTGATCGCTTTCTCCCTGACGACGAGGCTGCCCGAGCCCTGGGCAAGACCTGCTGGGAGGCCCTGGTCAGCCCCCTGGTGCAGAACATCACCTCCCCCGGTAACCGTCCCCACACCTGGCCCCACTAACCAGCTCCTCACAATTATTCCCAAGGATCACCTGAGTTGATGCTCTTGGTTCCTGTCTTTATTCCTAAAGGCCTGTCACGTCAGTGTTCCTCTCCTTCCTGCCTCAAGGACTACTCCCTGAGGCGCTCATATTTGTCTCCCTTTCTATCACCACCCCCAACCTGTTACCATATCCTGAGAGTCTAGTTGAAACAAACCTTGGGAGGGGAGAATGACTAGGGGCCCTGCTGTCCCCCAAATCTTCTTGTACAATTGTTCCTTCACTGTCCTCCTCCCTAGGCTATCCTGTCCCCCATTTCCCATAGAGACCTGTTGCTGACCTGTCTTCTTTCTCAGATGCGGAAGGTGTGAGCTCCTTGGGTTGGCTGCTAGGTCGGTACTTAGAGCAAAGGGAAAACTCTCAATATCCTCTGAGTCGAGCAGCGTCCTTTGCTTCTCGAGTTCGTCGCCTTTGCCACTTGCTGGTGCATGTGGAGCCTCCTCCTGGACCTTCTCCTGAGCCATCCGCTCGGCCCTGTAAGTTCCAACCATGGCCAGTTGAGTTAGGAATTGGGCAGTGGTGATGTCTGGCTCTGCTCCCCACCCCACCCCACCCCTGCCGTGGATTTTACTTATCCCTACGCTTTGCTGTGGGCTTTTCCATGCCCCTGTAACCCTCTAGCCTTTCCAGGGGGTCAGCACCCAAGTGCCCTGGAGTCACCCAGAGGCTGAGATGATACTCCTTCCTCTACCCTCTGTCTCCACAGTCAGCAAGAATAGTAAGGGTCGAGATCGGAGCCCTGGCCTTTCACCAGTTCTTCCAAGCAGCAGCCTGAGAAACATAACCCAGTGCTGGCTGAGTGTGGTGCAGGAGCAGGTGGGCAGGAGAAGCTGAAGTCCAAAGAATGGGGTGGGGCTGCTAGGCTGTCACCATACCGGGACTGTTCCTTTTACCTTTTCTTGACCTTTATCCTTAGGTCAACAGGTTCCTGACTGCAGCCTGGAGAGCCCCAGACTTCGTGTCTCGTTACTCTGAACTCTATGAGGACCTGCAGAGAGCCAGTGCAGAGCTGTTTGGACCTCGGGCAGCCTTCACACTGGCTCTGCGCAGTGGCTTCTCTGGTGCCTTGATGCAGCAGTCCTTCCTCACCACAGTCCATGTGAGTACAGCCAGCCTCCTGTTCAGTGGGGCTGCAAGAGCTGTTCAGTGTGCATCTTCTTCCTGCTCTGCCCTTTCACTTCCAACTTCCCATTTCCATTCCCTTGTTCATGGGTTTCCCGTTGCCCTTTCTGATGTCCCCCAGATGAGCGAGCAGTTTGCCCGGCACATCGATCAGCAGATCCAGGGTGGCCTGATGGGTAGAGCCCCTGCAGTGGAAATGCTGGGGCGACTTCAGCGGCACATGGAACCCATGATGGTTCTTTCTGGTCTGGAGCTGGCCACAACTTTTGAATACTTCTACCAGTGAGTGCAGGTCCTGAGAAGGAAGGAATGAGGGGTCTAGAGTCTAGAGAGGGGGATAATGTTGGTCTTGGAGGGGAGATGAGGGAGTAGGCAGTGAGGAGAGATTAAGACACAGAGATGGACTTCACACTGATGGAAAAGGAGCAGGAAGGAAGAGATGGGGTAGGGCCTGTGACTCCAGCAGGCCTAGGCGGAAGGACCTGAATTTTGGAGGGGAAGCTGGGCCTAGTCCATGCCCGACACCCACACTAAGGCTTAGTTTGGGCTATGTGCTGCAGGCACTACATGGCAGACCGTCTCCTGAGCTTGGGCTCAAGCTGGCTGGAGGGGGCTGTGCTAGAGCAGATTGGCCTCTGCTTCCCCAACCGCCTACCCCAGCAGATGCTGCAGAGCCTGAACACCTCCGAGGAGCTGCAGTGCCAGTTTCACCTTTACCAGCTCCAGCAGCTTGACAAACTGCTCTTGGAGCAGGAGGATGAAGAGGAACAAGGACTAGAGGAAGAGGAGGTAAGAGCAAGGGAAAAGGAGGGAGACTAGGAGAGCAGGAGGAGACTAGCTCAAAGAAGAGAGCCAGGGGCCCTTGAAATCCTTCTATCCCTTAGGAGGAAGAAGAGGAAGAAGAGGCTGAGAAAGAGCTATTTATTGAAGACCCAAGTCCAACAGTTTCTGTGCTGGTCCTGTCACCACGCTACTGGCCGGTCTCCCCACTCTGCTACCTGTACCATCCCAGAAAGTGCCTTCCCACAGAATTCTGTGAAGCCCTTGACTGCTTCTCCAACTTCTACAGTCAAAGTGAGGAGCTAGAGAGAAAAAATGAAAGATTGGGGTGAGATTGGGGTAGAAAGAAAGGAAGAGGAGAGAACCTTTGGACAGGAGCACGTAAACATAAAAAAAAAACCAGTCTGTAGGGACAGCAGGGAAGGGTGAAAAAATTGTGGGTTGTATCTTGATTAATTTCTACTCTTATCATTTTCTTCATATTTGAATGAATTTGTTCTCTTTTCCTTTTTCTAATTTCAGGTTACATGCTTAATTAATTTTCCATCTTTTCAGACTTTTTTCCAAATAAAAGTATTTAAGGCTATTCATTTTCCCCTTAATATTGCTTTAGCTGCCCCCCCATAACAGTTTTAAAAAAAAGTTTTTCAATTGAAGTATAATTAGTGTTCTGTAAAGTATACAAATCTTAATTATAAAGCTTAATGTATTATTACATGCTTATATACCCATATAACTACGACCCAGCACCCAGAAGCTTTCCCCTCCCATGCCCTATTTCAATCAGTATTTTTTCCAAGAGAAACCATTATTCTTTCCTTTATCACCATAGATGTATAGTCTGTATTTGAACATCACATAATGGAATCATAGATTGTATATTCTAATGTGTCTGGTTTCTTTCAACATGATGTCTGTGGAAATTATCCAGGTTGTTAATTGTATTGTTGGTTTGTTCTTTTGTATTGCTGAGTCCTTTTCTGGTGTGTGAATATATTTACGCATTCTGCTGTTGAGAGATTTGGGATGGTCCTTAAGTTTTAATTACATAGTATATGTAGTGTTTTTATTATTGTTTAGTTCTAAAATTTTTCTAATTTCCATTATTTCTTCTTTGATTTATTAGTTTTTTAGAAGTATATTTTAAAATTTACAAGCAAATTTTAGTTTGCCTAGTTATATTTTCTTTCAGTTTTCTCAACCTTTGTTCCATTGTGAACGTGAATGTGGTTTCTGGGATTCCAAATCTTTGCAATTTATTGAGACTTCCTTTATGGCCTAGTAGATGGACAAATTTTATAAGTGTTCCATGTGTGATTAAGAAGAGTGTGTATTCTTCAGCTGTTGGATACAGGATTCTATGTATTACATTAAATTGACCTTGTTAATTATACTGTTCAAATCTATAACTTTACTAATTTTTGTCTGCTCCATCTATTAGAGAAGGTGTGCTAAAATCTGTCATTATGATAGTGAATTTCTTAATTTATTTGAAATTATATCAATTTTGCTTTATATTTGCTTTGACATTTTACACATATTTAATGATGTATACCATTAGATACAAATTTGGGATCATTTAACACCACTGTGTAGTATAACTTTCTGCAATGATGGAAAAATTCTTTTCTGCACTATTCAATATGGCAGCCATTCCTGGTTATTGGGCATTTGAAATGTGGCTAGTGCAACTGAGGAGCTGAATATTTAATTTAATTTTAATAGTTTAAATTTAAATAGGTATGTGTGGCTACCATAAAGGATGAACTACCCAGGTTTAGACTAGTCATGGTAAATTAAATATTATTATTATTATGAAGTGACCATCTTTCTGTCTAGTAAAGCTTTTTCTCTTAAAGTGTATTTTTGTCTGGTATTATTAGTATACCAAAAAGAAAAGAAAAAGTATGCTTTCTTTTGGTTACTATCATTTTAGCCTCTCTTTTTCTATCCTTTCACATTAGTTTTCTCCCCCCATTTGGAAATCCTTTTAAATGTACAGAAAAGTTTTGCAAGAATAATATTAAGAGTACCCACATACTCTTTATCCAGATTTATTTTTTGTTAACATTTTGCCACATTTACTCTTTATGTCTGTCTGTATCTGTTTATGCATGTGTATATATATGCATGTATGTGTATATATATACATAAATATATATATAGACACTTTTTTCTGAACCAATGAGAATAAATTGCATATATGATGGCTCTTTGCCCCTAATATACTTTACTACATATTTCCTAGAATAAAGTTATTCTCTTACATAACCACAGCTTATTTATCAATTTCTGAAATTTAACATTGGCACAATACTTTAGTCTAGCATCCATATTAAACAGTTTTGTCAATTGACCCCATAATGTCTTTTGATTGTTTTTGTCCAGTATAGGATTAGTCTACGATTGCATATTACATTTAGTTGTCATGTCTCTTTAGTCCCTTTAATCTGGAGCAGTTTCTCAACCATTGTTTATCTTTTATGATTTTGATATTTTCGAAGAATATAGTCCTTTTAAAAATTTTAAATAGCTCCTCATTTTTTATATGTATGATATTTCTCATTATTAGATTCAGGCTGTTCATTCCCAGCTGGAATAACTAAGTGATGATTCTGTGCTCCTCAGAGTATTACATCTGGAGGCTCATGGTGTCCCTCTGTCCCTTATTTGTGACATTAATTTTGATTATCTGGTCAAGGGTTTTTTTTATTTATCCACTAATAGTTAATTTTTTGTCCCTTGCTTCTACTAATAGTGGTTTGTGGGAGAGGAGATACCTTCAAACATGCAGTATTCTACTCTCCTCAAAATTTCCCCTCAGTATAATTTCAATTTTAACTTTGCCATACCCTGCATTTTAGGTTTGTCTTGTAAAGTTTTTCTCTTCAACCTGATAATCTCTCTTTTTGAGTGGTCAATTTTTGCTCATTTATAATTATTATGAGTAATGATATATTTGGCCTTTACTTCTAACCTGTTATTTTATGCTTTTTGTTTTCCCTTCTTACATTTTAAAATTTTAGATATTTTATATATACAAAGGTGTATATAAAATGCACAGTTTAAAGAAGAATAAATTGAACACCTTTATACGTATGATTCTGCTTTGTGCTTTCTTCTTCTTTTGGATTGATTGATTTTTGTTTGTTTAATTCCTTTTTTGTCTCTACCAGCTGGAAGTTACCCATCCTGTTTCTATGGTTTTGCCCTTATGTTTTTAGCCTGTGTGCCTGACTTGTCAGCAGCACTTTCCACCCTCCTGGACGCTAGAAAATCTTGACTCCAGTGCCATTGTTGAATACTTTGAAATTATCTTTTTTAACCAACCAACTTAGTCATTATTATTTTATTAAGTCGATGTTTAGATTTGTCCTCATACCAGTTATTTTCGCCACCATTCCTTTCACATCTTTATCTTCTGAGTTCAGTTTTCTTCTTTAGAAGTTTTTTTTTACTGTGGGAGTATTGATGGTAAACATTATCAGTTTCTATTTGTCTGAGAATGGCTTATTTTTACCCTCTTCAAAAAAATCTTGTTTCTGTGATAAATTTAAAACATACAAAAGTAGACAGAAGAGATAGCAAACTCCAGAGTGCCAGCATAGATCCACTCATAGCCAGTCTTGGTCATCCGTACTCCTATGCACTTTTCCCCACCCCCAAATCTAAAAAATAAGGACTCTCTTTATAAAAGCAGGGACAATACACTTATCAAATTTTTGGAAATTAATCATTCCTAATATCATCAAATATACAGTCATTATTCATATTTCATTGATTGTTTCAAAACTTTTAAAAATAGTTATTTTGTTTAATGAGACTCCAGACCAGGTCCATACCTTGCATTTGGTTGAGTTATAACTTAAGTTTCTCTTAATCTATAGGTCCCCTCCCTCCCTTTGTCCCCTTTTGTCATTATTTTTGAAAGAAACTGAGTTGTTTGCCAAATAGAATTGTCCATAGTCTGGATTTTCCCAGTTACATCCACATAGTGTCCTCTAGGATGTCTTCTGTCTTCTTTATTTCTAGAAAACTTCTATCATGAGGCAGGCATAGGGAAGTCTGAGTCCTGGAGCCTCAGACCAGGTCCCTCTCTGTCTGTAAAGGCTCCGGTCCTGCCCCCTGGAGAGACTCCCAGGAGCAGAGCTTGACTGATGGTGTCCCTCACCCCAACCCCTAACCCTCGCCTTTTCCCCTACTCTTCGTTTCCCTTCTTAACACTTTCCCAGGCCAGAACCATCCAGTCCTGGACACAGGACCACGTCGGCGACTGCAGTGGACGTGGCTGGGCCGGGCTGAGATGCAGTTTGGGGACCAGACCCTGCATGTGTCCACCGTGCAGATGTGGCTGTTGCTGAACTTCAATCAGACAGAGGTGATTGCCGCCTCGACTTTTACTTTTCCCCTGTTCTTTTCCCAAACTCTGATACTCCTTTCAACCTCCCTCCCTCTTGTTTCCCTTCACTGTCTACTCAAGGAGATCCTGACTGACCCTGTTTCTCCTCACCAGGAGGTGTCAGTAGAGACCTTGCTGAAGAATTCTGACCTGTCTCCAGAACTACTGCTTCAGGCACTTAGGCCCCTCACCTCTGAGAAAGGCCCTTTGACACTGCTTGAGGGTCAGGACTTTCCACATGGGGGTAGGTCAGTGGGGGCTGGGCTGAGCCTCCGCTCAGAGGGGGGGTGGTGAGGGGACCTCTGGGGAGGGTAGTATAGTAGGGAATAAAGGGAATGGGGTCCTCTGAGCCCCCAGTCATCTACCTCTCTCCTTCCTTGGGTACCTAACTGGGAATGTCTTCCAGGTATGCTGCAGCTTTGTGAGTCTAAGCCGCATCCCAGTGGGGAGGCCCTGTGGATGATACCGCCCCAGACATACCTGAATGTAGAAAAGGATGAGGGACGAACCCTGGAACAGAAAAGGAACCTCTTGAGCTGTCTTCTTGTCCGTATTCTCAAAGCCTTTGGGGAAAAGGGCCTTCATATTGATCAGCTGGTTTGTCTGGTAGGTAAGGAGGGGACCATGAAGTTAGGGGATGGAGATATGGTTGGGGCAGTTATGGGGCTAGGGCTCATCATGAGGGAAGGTAAACTCCCTCAGCCTGAGAGCTCTGTAGGGTGACATTTCCATCCAGTTTTTCTGTTCCTGATAGGGCAGGTGGGTAAAAAGGAGAGAATAAAATATGACTATTTACTGGGCGCCAGGCCCTGTCCTAAGAGTTTGCAAAAATTCTTTTAATCCTCTCAACAACCCTATGAGATAGATGTTTATTTTTATCCCATTTGACAGAAAAGAAAACAGGCACAGGAAAGTTTAATAACTTATCCGCAGCTACACAGCTAGTGAGTGGCAGCACCGGGCATTGAACCCCAGCAGGCTGGTCCTAGAGTCTATGCACTCCCTGTCTCCCATGGGTAAAAGTGGCCTACTTGTTTTCTCTCCTCCCTCCCAGGTGCTGGAAGCCTGGCAGAAGGGCCCAAATCCCCCTGGAAGCCTGGGCCACACTGTTGCCAGGGGTGTGGCCTGTACCAGTACTGATGTCCTCTCTTGCATTCTGCACCTCCTGGGCCAAGGCTATGTGGCACGGCGTGACGACCGGCCCCAGATCCTGATGTATGCCACCCCAGAGCCCACGGTGCCCTGCCGGGGTCAGGCAGACATCCCCTTCTGTGGCAACCAGAGCACTGAAACCTCTAAGCCTAGGTAGCCACCCCACATCCCCCTACCCCTGCTGCAATTCAAGTCAGTAGAGAGGCATGGGCTCTCCAAGATCTTCAGTGCAATGGGACAGGCTTGTATCATCAAAGCCAGGTTCCCTTGTGAAAAAATTATTTCTTTGTCTAATTCTACTTTCCCTGTCCCTATTTCTCCTACTTTTCTGGCCCTCCTGTTGGCTTCCACTCCCACTGCCCCCTTGTTTGCCTTCCCAATGAGGAGTCTGACTGTCCCCATCTTCCTAGAGCCAGTCCTTAGGCAAGGGACCCGGACACACACTCCTTTATAGATGTTCCTCAGTCTAAACGAACATGAAATATTCTGCAAATATGTACTGAGTGCTAACTGTGCATTCTGCTCAGTGAAAATATACAGACTCAAGTTTTCAGGAAGCCTTTTCTGCAGAGGAATTTAGTATAAGATTTCCCTAATTAGCCAGCACCCCTGAAGATTTTTACCTCAGATCCAGATCATCAGAAGTTATGATACTGCTTTTCATGTCAGCTATTTGCATTGTAGGTAAAATGCATCATCTAGAATATCCTTTCTCAAATTTTAACATGCATACAAGTTACCTGGAGATCTTGTTAAAATGCAGATTCAGCAGGTCTAGGATGGAGCATTTCAAACCAGTCCCAGTGAAACCTATTCTGCTGGTCCACATGCCACACTTTGAGAAGTAAGGCCATAGACGACTGTTTCTCATCAGAGGTGCTGTTAGTATTTTGGGTGGGACCTACAGTGGGACTGTCCCATTCACTGTGGGCCCATTAGAATCCTGACCCCTGTGCATTAGATACCAATAAGTGGCCACCAGTCATTGCAGCAAGCTGCCAGCCCCAACCCCACATTTCCACACATTTTCATGGAGGGACGTGCTCTGACAATTGGTTCAGGGTGTTGATCCTGAGGCTGGTTAGGCAAGTGGGGAGTTGGGGGTCAGGGAGTGTTTAATGGGTTGGAGTTCAGTGGGTTGGGTAAGCAGGGCCATGAGGATACTAACTACTGTCTCTTCTCTCTCCAAAGCCCAGACACCGTGGCTGTCTTGGCATCTCTGCAGCTGCCTGCTGGCCGTACCATGAGCCCCCAGGAGGTAGAAGGGTTGATGGAGCATACGGTGCAGCAGGTGCAGGAAACGCTGAACCTTGAACCAGATGTGGCTCAGCATCTGCTGGCTCATTCCCACTGGAGCACTGAGCAGCTGCTGCAGAGCTACAGTGACAACCCTGAGCCATTGCTTTTGGCAGCTGGGCTGTGCGTACCGCAGGCCCAGGCTGCCCCCACACGACCTGACCACTGCCCTGTCTGCATCAGCTCCCTGGGGCCCGATGATGACTTGCCCTGTCTCTGCTGCATGCATTGCTGCTGTAAGGTGAGGTCCCACCAGCTCTCTCCTGCCCCTGGCTCTCCACTCAGATGCATTTCCCTTGGAGCTCTGGTGTTCTACTCCCAGAACTATCCTTTACTAATCTGAGCAGTGTCCCTCTTGAACTAGTTTGTCATCTGTAAATGGTGCCATTTGCCTTGGCTCTTTGAGGGGTGGTTGCTAGAATCCAGTAATACATATCAGTGGTTCTCAGACTTTGGTACATTTTATTAGCACCCAATTTGTAAAAGTCCCAATGCCCAGGCTACACCCCACGCCAGTTAAATCAGAATATCTGGAGGTGAAACCCAGGCATCTGGATTTTTAATATATCTTCAGGTGTTTTCCAATGTTCAGCCAAGTTTGGGAATTACTGACATATATATTTGAAATATACATGAAGGCACTTTGTAAATGAGAAATTGTTATTTAACTGGTGATAACAGTAGTTTATGGTTTCCTCATCACCATTTCAGTGCCCTTATTTCAAAACACTATCGCTTCTTTTATCACAAACTCTCATCTAGTATAAAAATATAAGGAAGTTGTATGTATCAGAAAATAGCAGTAACATAGAAGGGATGATGGGAGGTTAGGGCTTGTTGCTGGAAAGCTGAAGCAGACAAGGTCATCGATTGGGAGAGTGAATAGTGTTCGAAGGCAGAGTGTGAGGAGTCTGAGATGCAGAGTGCCAGGAGTGCTGAATATCTGGTATTCCTGCCTCCTAGCTCTTTAGAACTGGCGCCAGGCCCAACCACAGCAGCCTGACAGGGTGAGCGCTCCTTGTCGCCATGAATTCTCGCTGCCCCTCCTAACAGTGTCTGCTTGGTGGGTGCATCTGGGAAGCATCCATTTGCATGTGCGTGTGTGTGGACTCTCTGTTTCCACTTCCCTTTTTTTCTGCTTCATTTACTCTTCCCACATAGTTTCTTGTGCTCCCTTCTCCCCTGGGTTCTTAATTATTTTCTTTAATACATTCATTTCCCCACTCAACTAATATCTGTCATCGACCTGCTATGTGCACAGCACTAGAAGCTGAAATAGGGAGTGAAAAAAATCCAAGCACAAAGTGACCTGAGGGCTGATAATAATAGTATTATTAATATTATTTATGTAGGACTCACTCTGGGCCAGGCATTGTGCTGTTTTACATACATTATTTTATTTAGCTCTTATAATAGTTCTACAAGATGGGTATTTTTTATCATTCCCAATTTTTTTTTGTATGCTGTATGGTGGGGTCACATTTCATTATTTTTCCATGTGAATATCCCATTTTTGTAGCACCATTTGCTGAATTTTTTGTTTGTTTTGCTTGTTGGGAAGTGCATGGGCCGGGAATTGAACCCAGATCTCTGCATGGCAGGCAAGAATTATACCACTGAACTACCCTATCACCCTTGCACCCCTATC
>PVIY010015375.1:0-54013 GCA_004026745.1 Myrmecophaga tridactyla | reverse complement strand
GAACCGTGTGGTGAAAGATAAGTTGCAAAGGATTTGGTGAAAGATATCGTGAGAGGCTCTGAGTGCCCTCTAGGTTTTGTGCATGATTAAATATACGAGGGGCTTGTGTAAATATGAATTTACGATACTGGGGCAATTAACTATCCACATTGGAGAAACTATTCATTGGTACCTTGCATTATGCATAAAAATAAACTGCTGGTAAAGATATTAATATGAAAAGCAAAATATACTTTCTAAGATAAGGTAGGAGCCTATCTTTTTTGCAATGGTGGTAGGAAGTTTCATAAAAATACAATTGTTAATGAAATAACTTGATGCATTTGATGATACCTGAAATCCAGAGAGGCCAGCATCTCTAGAAAATCAACTTGGTCCATCCCCCTATCCGTATTATTGACAACCTCTTCCAACATGAAAAGGTTAGAATGCGCATAGCCCAAATAACCCTCAAGAGAGAGATGGAAAAATCAAAGGAGAAGATGAAGTTATACAGAGAAGACAGGGTTTAACAAATGAATATGATTGCTGAATCATTATATTGATATTTCTTTTATTCTCCAGTGTCTTGGAGCCGCTGGAAATAGAAACCTAAAATAGTGAAATTGTAACCCAAATCAAACTCTGAAATCTGTTCTACAACTAATTGTTGCACTGTGCTTTGATATTTATTGCTTTTTTGTATATTTGTTATTTTTCACAATTAAAAAATTGATATGTAAAACACCTCAATAGAAAAATGGGAAAAGAATATGATCAGACAAACCAAATGTTCATCATTCAGTAAACAGAGAAAGATTAAAGCCAGATAATATGTCGCATCCATCATATGGACAAAATGTAAATCTTTGATAATACCAAGGCTAGGATATAGAGAAATGGGAATTCTCTAACTGCTGGTAGAGTTATAAATTGTTTGAATATTTTTGAGAGCAGGTAGGTAATATATGGTAAAAGTGAAGATGCACACATCCTGAAGCCAAGCACTTTTTAAACATAAGTATATACCCTAGAGAAATGCTTGCATGTGTGAGAAACATGAACAGGAATATTTGCAACATTTTTTTCAATAGTGAAATATTGGATGCAATCTAAATGGCTATCAACAAGATAATAAACAAATTATATAATTTAATATGCTATTAGGAACCATGAAGAATAAATTTGGGCTATTCATTCATTCAACAATGAAATAAGTTGTCCTCAGATCTGGAGGATAATAACTGCCTGAATCAGAAATAGGCACATATATATAAAATGTACAAGGAGTGCAAATAAAACCACTCATGATCCATGCCTTCAGCATTATTAGGAGATAGAGGATACTATAGACCTCAAATTACCCTTAAGTTGATGTGGTAGTTAGGTTCAGGTGTCAACTTGGCCAGGTGAAGATACCTAGTTCTGTTGCTGTGGACATGAGCCAATGGTACATGAACCTCATCTGTTGCTCATTACATCTGCAGTCAGCTAAGACGTATACCTGCTGCAATGAATGATGTTTGATTTAATTGGCTGGTGCTTAAATGAGAGAGCTCAACATAGCACAGCCCAAGCAGCTCAGTATACCTCATCTCAGCACTCACAGCTCAGCCCAGACCCTTGAAGAAAGAAATCACCCTGTGGAAAGTTGTTGGAACATAGAGGCCTGGAGAGAAGGCCAGCAGAGATCACCCTGTGCTTTCCTGCGTAAGAACCTCAGTTGAAGGTTAGCTGTCCTTCCTCTGAAGAACTATATGATTTTAATGAAATAAATCCCCTTCTAGTAAAAGCCAATCCATCTCTGATGTGTTGCATCCTGGCAGCTAGCGAACTAGAACAGTTGATAAACACAAATCCAGCAAGACTTCCTCTGCTGCTGCAAGACTCTGTGTGTGGAGAATGAGAAAGGTAACGCTTCAGGAAAATCTTGAGAAAAGGGGAGAGGGGAATAGATGATATTGACAGAGCACAGGCAAAAAACAAATCCTGAAAGAAAAAGTCAAATGTTACAAGCAAAACATGGAACACAGCTGGGGTTTTGTAAGTTAGAGCACTGGCTATAAGAAAGGGGCTTGAAAATGAGTGGGATCAAAAGGGGCAGTGTCAAATAATCATAGCTTCTGAGGGAGGATCAGCAGGATTGACAAGGAGCAATGTTCCTTAAAGGCAAAGGGGAAGAAGGAAGTAAGGGGATAAATTACCACCCCACTACTACATTACAACACTACTACCACCAGTATAAAAAATATCTGTTAAAGGAATTGTACTTCACTATACTGGGGAAACAGTTTGCAGCTAGACACTATCCATAAGCAGCCTATATTAAATACATACATACATACATAGAACCAGCACAATCCGAAACTACTAAAAAGAGTACAGAGAAGGTGAATGAAAACATTTCACCTAAAGAGACTTCTTCCCTTAAAAACCAACTACTCAATCATGGTGATGAGTACACAACCACGTGATGGTATTGTAAACCATTGATTGTATACTGCCAGTGGGCTGTATGTGTGAAGATTTCTCAGTAAAAGTATATATTTTTTAAGTCAGCTACACAACCTAGGGAAATATATAAGATTCCACAACGGTTCCATGCACTAAAGTAACTTTCCAGAACCCTACAATCTCCAGATGGGTCCCTGGACCAGATAAGTCCTGAAACCTAGAGGGCCCAGCCTCTCCAGAACATCAGATAGTTCCATCTCCCTACACCATATTAGTGACAGACCCTTCCAATATGAAAAAGTCAAAATGGCCATAGTCCAAACACCTCTAAAGAGAGGGATGGCAAGATAAAGAGGTGATGGTGGAGTTATAGAGTGAAGATAGGATTTAACAAATGAATATGTTTGCTGAATCATTAAATTGATATCTCTTTTAGTCTCCAGTATCTTCCTCTTTTAGTCTCCAGCAGCTAGAAGTAAATTATGGAATTGTAGCCCATGTCAAACTCTGAAATATATTCTACAACTAATTTTGGTGCTGTGCTTTGAAATTTATTGCTTTTTTGTATATATTTTATTTTCACACAAAAAAAGGAAGAAAGTCAATTGTGATGATAAAAAAATATTTAAGCCATCCAGCCTCCTATATTCTGGAGCAGCTAGAATGAAAAATCTGAGAGGGTCTTATGGTAGCCCATGACAAACTCTGGGATCTGTCCTGTAACTACTTATTGAAGAGTGTTTTGAAAACTATTGCTTTCTTATTTCTTTGCTTTGTATGTATGTTATACTATATAATAAAAAAGTTTTTTTAAAAAATCAACTACACAGCAAGAAAACTGTAAGCTAATCGCCAAACTAGAATTAAATATCCTCAAAAACAAGGATTAGATGATGTATGTAAGTGTGGATATGTGTATTAAGGAAGAAAATATTCAAATAGAAACTTATTAAAGTATAGTAAAGAAAGGGAGGAAACATGGGAATGAAATGACATAAATGAAGTAAAAATGGTTAGGATGAAAGTGCTGAAATTTAAGACAGGCAAAGAAGGGCCAATGTACTTATAATTGGGATTCTGGAAAAAGGTTTAAAAAAAAAATTGTGTTAGTTTGACCAGCACAATTCTGTTATGTACCCCAGGAAGGACAGTGTTCTTTTAATCCATTCTTGTGGGGACAGACTTATTGTGGGTGGCACTTTTTGTTTAGGCTATTTCAATTGAGATGTGACACAGCCCATTCAAGGTGAGCCTTAATCCTTTACTGGAGTCCTTTGTGAAGAGGATAAAGAACAGTGGAAGTCCAGATTGCTTAGTGAGACGTACGCTGGAAAACCAAGCAAAGCCATTGAAACCAGAACCCAAGAGAGAAGGACCAATAATGTGCCTTCCCATTGACAGAGGAACCCTGGATGCCAGCAGCCTTTTCTTAGACAAGTTATCTTCCTCTTGATGCCTTAATCTGGACATCTTCATGGCCTTGGAACTGTAAAGCTTTAATCAAATAAATCCCCATTGAAAAAAACAATCCATTTCTGGTATATTACATTCCAGCAGCTTTAGAAAACTAAAACAGCAATAGAATAGGATTAATATAATAGAATCAAGGAAAGCATCATGTAAATAAAATAAAATTAGTAAAATTGCCATGGAATGATCAAATCTGAAACTTATACTATTAAAATTTTTGGACCTCAAAGGAAAAAGAAAAAAATAAGGGCCACTAGGCAAAATAGTCAATTTATATATAAGGCTAAGAATATTAGATGGCCACAGAATTTTCAAGAGCAAGAAAAAAAGCAAGGTGATAATGGAGCAGCATATAAAAAGAAAAGAATCAAGGAAATTCTTAGTCAAGGATTCTTTTGTAGCCTTTCTGTACTACATCTATCAAGGCTTTAGAAACACAGTCTTGACTATGCTGAAACGCACTCAGAGAGTACTATATTCACATACACTTTCTGGAAAATCAACTAGAAGATGCACTTCTTCCATTCAAAATTGATTGGGGAAATTTAGGGGAGAAAATAGCATTTAATATATTTAATGTTAGAACTAAGCTTGGGGAGAGACCTGGGGCAAAGAATAAGATTTAATCATTGTATTTTTCTGCCAAGTAGAAAGAAGGCAACTAAGAAATGAAAGGACCTGGAGAGCTTGTTAGGAGGTTCTAGCAGGGGAACACAACCACTTGTATAAACATAACCAAAAAACTGACCTCCTCTAATGGAGTTGGTCGTCATCTTCAGCCAAGCTCACAGCATCAGGAGGGACACACATGGAGCAGTGAGGGGCAAGGGGACACTTCCCCAGCCAACCAGATCTGCTAATTTAACCCTGGCAATAATGGGTAACAGATGTTGCAGCCAGATTGTACTGACATACAATTTCTCTAATAAAAATAATAATACAGAAAAAAGAAATGAGAGGAAAAGCAGAGAGAGATAGGGGAAATTAAAATAGGATCATTGACTGTGTAGAAAATAGGTCAAAGTCAAAAGGTGCCATTTTAAACTGACCAGATAGAAAAAGTCGTGTAAGAAACAAGGCATTAAGGCAGCATACAAGTTGTAAACATCTATGTTTGTATCTATACACATAGATGATGATAGATGATAGATAGATGGATAGATTCATTGATTGATTAATAGGTGTAAAGATATATCCTCACGCAAACAGACTACTGAGGGAAAAAAGTGAGGGCAGCTTTTTGTAGTTCTGTGGATTGGCAAAAAAAAAAATATTAAAACTATAAAGCACATGGCCAGTTTTCCCATGGGACATGTGCTGCATTCTGGAATGTGCCAGAGGCTGGGAGGACTGGGTGGGAAACGCATAATGAAACCTCCAATCGCCTTAAAGAGCATCAGAGACAAAGTTCCATTATAAGGAAGGGGCCTGCAACAAACACACAACTGGTGTCTTCTTCAAGACATTTTCCACATTTTGAAACTTAAAAGGGAAAGATACTAATTAATTAAGTTTAAAACCTACAAAAGGCATAGATTTCAAGGCTGAGGGAAAAAAAGGAAATAGTCAGAATATCAATCAGAAGCCCAAGAGGACTGTCCTTGAGGAATAAGGATGAACCAGAAGTGGACTTACTATATCTGCAATACAGCCCGACTCAGCTCAAATTCTGGATGGATTAACTAGCCTTTCTCCCTGTCTCTCTGGAAAAGAAAGAAAGAACATCACTGGTGAAATATACTGCCCGAAGCCTCTGCAATTAAACACAATGTCCAACAGGCAGTAACATATTGTTAGACGTAAGAAAAAGGAGAAAAAATACGGTAATAATTGAAAGAGAAAAATAAAGTGAAAACATTTAGATGACAATGATACTGAAGTTATCAGACAAGACCTTTATTTTTAAAAAAGATCAAATAAATATGGTTAATTTAAAATAAAGGAAGAGATTGGCAAAATAGGTGAAAGATGTTTTCAGCAGAGATTTGGAATCTATATGAAAAGAATCAAGTTGACCTTCAAGAATCAGAAAAATTCAAGATCTGAAAATAAACCATTTGGATGGATGTCAGAGCAATCTAGACATCTTCTGAAGGCATTTTAGTAAAATTGAAATATGCAGATGGAAGCAAAGAAGACAACAAAAATGGAAAGCCCAGAACAGAGCAGGAGAAACATAAGGGTCAAAATCAAAAGTTCTAACATACATGTAATTGGGGTTCCAGAAGAAGAAAAGAGAGAAGAGGCCAGGAGCAATATTTGAAGGGATAATGAATGATAAAAATCCAAAACTGATCAAATATTTCAATCCACAATTTCAAAAAGCTCAGCAAACCCCTAGCAGGATAAATATAAGGGAAATTACACCAAGGCATATTCAAGTATACTACTGAAAATCAAAGACAGAAAAAATCTTAAAAGATGTCAGAGGAAAAAGATGCATTACATTCAGAAGATCAATAGTATTTCTTATGTCTGATTTTTCAACAGAAACTATGGAAGTCAGGACAAAAGAATGGTGTACATAAGGTGCTGGAGGGGGAAAAAGTCTGCTGGTAGATTCAATTATGTACTCCATTAAAAGACATGTTTTTAATCTTAATCCAGGTTCTTATGAGTGTGAATCCATTTGTAAATAGGACACTTTGATGATGTATTATCAGTCTGAGGGCAGACTTATTTGTGAATAGGATCTTATCAGATCCCTTTTATGTGTAGGCCAACTATGTGGAGGCAGGTCTTAATCCATATTACTGGAGTCCTTTATAAACAGAGGAAATTCCAATGCGATAGATGTCAGAAAAAGACATGGGAGGAGGTCAAGAATATTGCCATATGATGGAAGGTAGAAATGCAAGCCAAAGATTGTGGTAAGTCAGCACTAGAATGCTACAGGCTTCAATGAGAAAGTTTGGCTTTGCCGATGACTTGATTTGGAACTTCTGGCCTCAGAAACTGTGAGCCAATACATTTTTATTGTGTAAGCCAACCCATTGTGTGGTATTGGTCATAGCATCCTGGCAAGCTAAGGCATCTACCAACCTAGAATTTTATTTCCAGAGAAAATATTCTTAAGAACTGAAGATAAATTAAGGGACTTTTTCAGATGGACAAAAATTATGAGAATTCTTTACCAGCAAACTTGAAGGTTCATCTGGATCTTCTAAAAAATAGTCACCAAGACAGGACTCAAGAAAGATTGTAGGAAGATGTTAGTCTTCCTACCACTAAAACAATTATAAAAATTAGGCAGGAACTGTCTGAAACAACTATTTGGAAACTCTGGAGGCCAGAAGAACACTGTACAGCATCCAGGAAAAATGAGGAGGAAGAGGCTGGTAAATTACAGAAAAGAACAGTAAATTGTTCTCTCCATATGGCAGCTAGAGCACCCAGTCCCCACTCTTGCCAAGCCTGCTGTGGGGTCCAGCCTGTGACTAGCTCACTGTTGATAGAAAAGGACACAAAAAGCCTCTTCCTCAAGATCAGGGTGAACACAGCTGATCTCTGATCATGGCTTTTGATTAATTTGTATTGTTGGAGGCTAGGCTCTGAGGGTAGTCATTGTTTGCAGCCCAAAGGCAGCAGCAGCTGTTGTTTCAACCCTCCACAGACAGGAGCAGTCGTGGTAGAATCTTAAAAGATGCTGTGCTTCCTCAGAGATGCAGGAAAAAGTTGAAGGGCAGCATTTGCTAGGCAGGCAACAAAACTCAGCTTTGAAGAGGCAAAAGAGAAGCTTTGGGAATCCTTCCTGATCCCATCCTCAGCACATTTTGAAGCCAGTCTGCGCCCTATTTGTGGGTCTCTGGCCTTGTTTTGACTTAAGAAAGTCCTCTCTGGAAAGACCCTCCTCCCAGAATTTGCCCTCCAGGCAAAAATAGATTGAGACAATGAAAGGAGTATAAAAAACTTCAGAAGCAGACAGTGTGGGACAAACACCTCCCTGCTTCAATCAGGCTGAAAAGGGAGATCTGGGCTCTGGGAAAAAGAGTGGAAAACCAAACTCCTATAAACAGGGGAATTCCAAAACAAATAACAAGCAAAAGCCCAGGATAAGACAGAGGCTCAGAAAGACAGGGAAATTCCTGTACCCTGCATTTGCCTTGGGCAGATCTTCCTGATAGGAGGGCTGAAGTTCAAGAAAAATCTGTCTTATTACTTTCTGGTTACAAAACCAAAAACAGAAATATCAGGGAATAAATCTCAGAGTTAATATTTTAAAATATTGAAATGTACAGTGTGCAACAAAAGAGTACAAGACAAAGAAACAGGAAATGAGGGCCCATTCAAAGGAAGAGGAGAAAAATACAGAAAAGACCAGTGAAAAAGATGAGAATGCAGATATGCCCAACAGAGACTTTTTTAAAAGGTGATCTTAAAAATACTCATGGAGGCAGACCACAGTGGCTCAGCAGGCAAAGTTCTCGCCTGCCATGCTGGAGACCTGTGTTCAACTCTGGGTCGAAAATAAAAATGCTCAAGGATGATAAGGGTTTTTTTTTTCCTTTTCAATCATTTTTTTATTGAGATATCCAAACTGTACAGTCAGTTCACGGTATCATAATAAAGCTGTGTATTCATCATTACAACTGATTTTTGAACATCTTTATTACTCCAAAAACAATAAAAATAAGAATAAAAATAAAAGTAAAAAAGAACATCCAAAACATCCCATACTCCCCATACCCTCTATTGTTTGTTTTTCTTTTTTCTTTTTCTTTTTTTTTTTTTTTTTTTTTTTTTTTTTTTTTTTTTTGTCTTTCTTTTTCTTCTTACTTGTCTGTCCACACACTGGATAAAAGGAGCATCAGACAAAAGGTTTCCACACTCACACTTTCATACCTTAAAAGCTCTACAGTTATTCACTCATCTCCATGAATCAAGGCTATTGGATTACAGTTCAACAGTTTCAGGTATTTCCCTCTAGCTACTCCAGTACACCAAAAACTGAAAAGAGATGCCTATATACTGTATAAGAAGCGCCTCCAGAAAGACCTCTCACTCTACTTGAAATCTCTCAACCACTAAAACTTTATTGTTTCATTTATATGATAATAGTTTAATATCCAGAATATAGAAAGAAATCTTACAACTCAACAATAAAAAGACAACCTAATTTTCAAAATGGGCAAATGACTTGAATAGACATTTCTCCAAAGAAGATAGACAAATGGCTGAAAAACATGAAAAGATGCTCAGCATCACTGGTTAGGAAATGCAAATCAAAACCATAGTGAGATGGACATTTGCACATTGTGTTTATGGGGGCAATGATTTTCAATGGATGGAGGTGGCCTAAGGGTTCAACAACTGAGGAATGGAAGGAGAACCATGGTACATTGTAAGGGAAAGGTACATTTGTAGAGAATGTTCTGTTCAACTGATGTTGCCATTATGTGATCTTGGTAAGAAACAGTTGAAATGTGCACTCTAGCTGGGAGGACTGGCTATCCTCTGGGAAGGAGGTGCACTTTGGTAAAGACATCTGGGTCCCAGGAAGCTCCTTTCGGTCCCTAGCCAGTTCCCAGAGGACCAAACCTGGCCTGGTCACATAAACTAACTGGAATTTGGCCTCTATTGTGTAAAGATATTATAAAAACTGCATGTAAGCAGTTAGAAAGAGGAAGGAAGAAGAAGAAAGAGAGAGGAGAATTTTATGAGAGAGAGAACATCTCATCAGAATCTTATCCGGGAAAAGAATGCTCTGCTGTGGATTTTTACTAATAATACTCTGAATGCTGTTTCTCAGATCGCTGTGGATTTTTACTAATGAGACTTGAAATGCTGCTTCTGAGACATCCCAGCACTTTTCTTCAGGTGTTGGTGCCATCTTATCAGGTGATGTAACTATGTCTTATTTTTGAAAGCTCTTTTAATTACTTTCCTAATAAATTCTGTTTTTATACCACTGAAATCTGTGTTGTCTGCAAATCTGAACCTATACATTAAGTGGCCACAAAAATCAAGTTGCCTCTCGTGTGACATATATACATACAACAGACTACTGAACAGCTACAAGAAGGAATGAAGCTGTGAGGCATGCAACTAGGTGAATGAACCTTAATGACAATATGTTCAATAAAATGTCAGGAACAAAAAGGTAAATATTATCATGCCTCACTTATATGGACTAACTATAATATACAAACTGAGAGAATTGAAATTGAAAGCATGGGTTATCAGATTGAGGCCTATTGTAAAGGTTCCTAGACTATAAGCACTTACCGCAGTCACATATATTTAGGAGTTGTAAGTGATATTTCTAAATTCTGAGATACTGAGCTATATGTATATAACCTGTCATTCCCTGAAACTTCAGGTATTTATGTGACACCTGAGACTCCAATTTAGAGCACTGAGGCTATGAAAGTCAGTATTCCCCCATTCAGCAACTGTTTAAAAAAAAAAAGCTGAAAAAGTGATCAGACTTCCATTAGAGATATGAATGAAGCTGATTTGGATAGGACAAAGTTAAATCAGAATACTGCGTAAAGAATGATAAGGTCCATATTTTCAAACTTCAACCTGTGTATGAGACCAAAGGGAGAGATGTTTATTTGGTGTAAAATTTATATTTTGGGTAGCACGTTATCTAATTTAACTTGTATGGTCAGTTTACTTGAACACCATAATTACAAGGAATCTTGAATAGGGCATAAGATCTTGTTGGTCTGTACAGGTTAGTGTGATACTCCAATATATCCCAGAGTAATTTGGTCAGAGAATAAAAAAATATTTGCAAAGTCCCCTTTGGGGACTGGGGAGAAAGAAGGAAATATTCAACTTCCCCATCTGGGGAATTTCTGATATTCTCACAAACAGTGGGGACAACCAATTCAATAGACTGAGCCCTTGTGCTGGTTTGAAATGATGTGTGTACCCTAGAAAAGCCATGTATTAATCCTAATCCCATTTTGTAAAGGCAGCTCTTCCTTCTAATCCCTATTCAGTAATGTATGTTTGAAACTAATAAGATCATCTCCCTGGAGATGTGATTTAATCAAGAATGGTTGTTAAATGTTCCAAGAAATGAACATGATGATGAATATGCAACTATGTGATGTTATTGTGAATTACTGATTATATATGTAGAATGGAACAATCAAAAGTTAAGAATGTTTGTGTTTGTTTGGTGTTTTTTGGTATTTTTTTAAAAAATTTAAAAATTATTATAAAAAAAAGAGTGGTTGTTAAACTGGATTAGATTGAGGCGTGTCTCCACCCATTTGGGTGGGTATTGATTAGTTTCAGAAGTCCTATAAAAGAGGAAACATTTTGGAGAAAGAGAGATCTCAGAGAGAACAAGCAGAACAACATAGCCACAAGAAGCAGAGTCAACCAGCCAGCAACCTTGGAGATGAAAAAGGAAAATGTCTCCTGGGGAGCTTCATGAAACAGGAAGCCAGGAGAAGGAGCTAGCAGATGACACCATGTTCGCCATGTGCTCTTCCAGATGAGAGAGGAACCCTGGCCATGTTCACCATGTGCCTTTCCAGATGAGAGAGAAACTCTGACTATGTTCACCATGTGTCCTTCTGCTTGAGAGAGAAACCCTGAACTTCATCAGCCTTCTTGAACCAAGGTATCTTTCCCTGGATGTCTTAGATTGGACATTTCTATAGACTTGTTCTAATTGGGACATTTTCTCGGCCTTAGAACTATAAACTAGCAACTTATTAAATTCCCCTTTTTAAAAGCCATCCTATTTCTGGTATATTTCATTCCAGCAGCTAGCAAACTAGAACACCCCTTGTGGGGCTTGGCCCTTTGAAGCTTATTCCTGCAAAGGGGAAGCTAAGACTACTGGTAATTATGCCTAAGAGTCACCCACAGAGAACATCTTTTGTTGCTCAGATGTGGCCTTTCTCTCTAAGCCAACTTGGCAGGTGAATTCACTGCCCTCTCCCCTGTGTGGGACTTTACACCCAAGGATGTAAATCTCCCTGGCAATGTGGGACCCAGCTCCTGGGATGAGCCAGGACCCAGCATCATGGGAATGAGAAAGCCTTCTTGACCAAAAGGGGAATGAGAAAAATGAGACAAAATAAAGTTTCAGTGACTGAGAGATTTCAAACAGAGTCAAGAGGTTATCCTGGAGATTATTCTTAGGCATTATATAGATATCCCTTTTTAGGTTATGGTGCATTAGAGTGGCTGGAGGGAAGTACCTGAAACTGTTGAACTGTATTCCAGTAACCTTGATTCTTGAAAATGACCATATAACTATATAGCTTTTACAATATGTCTGTGTGATTGTGAAAATCTTGTGTCTGATGCTCCTTTTATACAGGGTATGGACAGATGAGTAAAAAAGAAATAAGGATAAAAATAAATAAATAATAAAGGGAGATAAAGGGTAAAAATTGCATAGATTGAAATATTGTCAGTCAATGAGAGGGAGGGGTAAGGATTATGGGATGTATGAGTAATTTTTTTTCTTTTTGTTTCTTTTTCTGGAATGTTGCAAATGTTCTAAAAATGATCATGGTGAAGAATACACAACTATGTGATAATATTGTGAAGCACTGATTTATTGTATATGGTTGGACTGTATATATGTGGATATTTCTCAATAAAAATATATTTTTAAAAAACACAAGATATCATTTCACACCCACTGGAATGACTACTGTATTAGGATTCTCTAGAGAAACAGAACCAACCAGAGATACCTGTAAATGTGAGATTTATAAAAGTGTCTCATGCAACCATGGGGATGCAAGAGTCCAAAATCCATAGGGCAGGCTGCAAGGTTGGGAACTCCAATGAAGGGTCTAGATGAACTCCACAGGACTTGCTCTCTGGCTGAAGAACTGAAAACTCTCTCCTCTCCTTTAAAAGTCTTAAACTGATTGGAATCTCTTGTATGTGGAAGACACGTATCACAGATGCAATTAACGGACTGATAATTTAATAAACCAGCTGTGCTGGTTTGAAAGGATGTATATACCCTAGAAAAGCCATGTTTTAATCAAAATCCCATTTCATAAAAGTAGAATAATCCCTATTCAATGCTATATGTTTGAAACTGTAATCCGATCATCTCTCAGGAGATGTGATTTAATCAAGAGTGGTTATTAAACTGGATTAGGTGACGATATGTCTCCACCCATTTGGGTGGGTCTTGATAAGTTTCTGGAGTCCTATAAAAGAGGAAACTGTTAGGTCAGGGGAACAGAGAAGGTCACCATGACTCAAGCTGTGTAAAATGTGCCGCCCCTTCTAGACGTCACCTAACCCCCTTGCTTAAAAACCGCCCACACCAGGACCCAGGGGCGAGCTCACAACTCCCTACCTTGAGTTCTGTGAGCTCTGCCCAGAAGCACAGGAATAAACTCGCTCACTCTATGGTTTCTTGGTCTGCCTTTTCTCTCTTTCACCTGCTAAACCTTACATTGGTGCTGAAACCTGGGAGGAGAGCACGGGTGCCACCCGCCTGGCCAGGGGCGACCAGGCCTCCTCTCTCCTCTTTCCTCCACATATCCAGCGACAAGGGATCCCTCAACCTGTCACTACATCCACCAGAGATTGGGTAAGTCCCTTCCCTCCTAGCCCTGCTGCTGGGTCCCACCATTCCGAGAGAGCCTGTCCGTAAATTACCCTCCGAAAATCGTGAATTCACGTCAGGTTCTCTTCTGAGGGCTGAGGTGAATGAGGATGCCTGCAAACCTCATACCCTTTCCTGGGACTCAAAAAGTTGTAGGGATGCCCCACTTCTCATTTCCCTCCTGATTTTCAGGTCCAGGACCTGAAAGGGCCTCAAACCAGGGTGAGACGTCCCCTGGGGAGACGAGCCCCCACTCATAAGAGCTCCGAGGACTCTCTCAGGGCATTGGGATGCTGACACCCCCTGGGCCAGTCCTTTCTCCTTTCAGACCCATCAGTATGGGCAGCAAATCCTCAAAAGCCAAACCCTCTACCCCGCTGGGTTGTCTCCTGACTAACCTATCAACACTGGATTTACTTCCAGACATCCGGCCAAAACGCCTCACTTACTTTTGTAAAAAGACTTGGCCCCATCTTGGACAATGGTTCTCATTGGCCTGAGGGTGGGACTTTCAATTTTAATATCCTTACAAACCTCCGAAAGTTTTGCCAGAGGAACAACAAATGGGCCGAAATTCCTTATGTCCAGGCTTTTTTTCTTCTGCGCTCCCGCCCCTCTCTCTGCACTTCCTGCTCTACGGCTCAGGTTCTTCTAGTCAAAGAAACCCCCAAACCCTCACTGCTGGACAAACAGTCCGATGAAACTTCCTTCTTTTCTGACCCCATCGATTCATCTTCCTTTAAATGACCAGGGCCTCCACCATAATTAGGGAAACTATCCTCTTCTCCCCCCCACTACCCTCCTCTCCCACCACCATCTTGCCCTCCTCTTTCCCCTTCTCTGCAGGCGGCGCTTCAGCCACCATCCTGTCTGTCTCTTTCCCCTTCTGCTCCAGCAGCTCTCCAACCACCACCATGCCCCCTTGCCCCTTCACCGGCTCCTCCGCCACTGCCTCATCCTTCACTGTCCTCAACCGCCTTGCCATCCTCACCTGTAAGCTCCCATACCCACCCAAAAAGTACTTTACTCTGTCCCCTCAGGGAAGTTGCAGGACCTGAAGGGTTAATTCGAGTACACACTCCATTCTCCCTGGCTGATCTCTCACACATTGAAAAACGGTTGGGCTCCTTCTCCAATGATCCAACTACCTATACTAAAGAATTCCAATATCTGGCTAACGCCTATGGCCTTACCTGGCATGATATCCATGTAATCTGCTCTTCTTCCCTAACTACTGATGAGATGGACCACATTTCAATGCAGCCAGGGCTCATGCTAACCAGGGGCATATAACCGACCACACCATGCCAGTGGGGGCCGAGGCAGTGCCAGATCAAGAGCCAGGGTGGGACTATCAGATTGACACCCCAGCGGGGAGAAACGGACAAATTAGGCAAGACAAAACACTTACATGCCTCATAGCCGGTATGCAAAAAGCTTTCCATAAAGTCGTAAACTTCCATAATCTGAGGGAGATTATTCAAGGTCCTGAAGAAAATCCTGCCGCTTTTCTAAACCGGCTCACAGAAGCCCTCTCCCAATATACCCGCCTAAACCCTGACTCGGAGGCTGGTAAAACCGTTTTAGCCACACATTTTATATCCCAGTCAGCTCTGGATATAAGGCACAAACTTAAAAAAATCAAGGATGGTCCTCAGGCCCCTATTCATGACCTGATAAACACGGCCTTTAAAATTTTTAATACTAGTGATGAATTAGAGAGGGCAGAGAAAGAGTCCCAGGACCGCCGAAGGGCGAATTTACAAACCCAATCCCTGATTGTGGCCCTGCGGCCCACTTCAACTGACAAGAAGCCACCAGGAAAATGCTTCAAATGTGGCCTCAACGGACACTGGTCCTGCCAGTGACCCAATCCTCGACTGCCCAAGGGACCGTGCCTTCTCTGTGGGAAAAAGGGACATTGGAATAGTGACTGCCCCTCGGCGCCTAGCCATGGAGGGGCCATCCTTCTAACCCCTGACCCACCGCTGGCAGTCCTGGGCCTGGCCACTGATGACTGACGATGCCCGGCCTCAGTGACCCCGATCACCCGCGTTGAGCCCAGGGTAACAATCAAGGTAGCGGGTAAGTCCGCATCCTTTTTAGTGGACACGGGGGCTACCTTCTCCGTCCTCCCCTCTTACTCGGGTCAACTTCTCCCTTCCCAGGTCACAGTTATGGACATAGATGGCCATCCTTCATGCCCCTTAACTACCGGACCACTTACATGTTTAATAGAAGGCTACCTCATTACACACTCTTTCTTAGTAATGCCTTCCTGCCCCAGCCCACTAATGGGGTGGGATCTTCTCACCAAATTAGGAGCCTCACTTCACTGGATACAAAAACCTCCAATGAATTTACTATTACCCTTATGTGTGGCCTACACCTCCACCCAGGGTTTCACCCTTCACCTCCTCTACCACCTCACCTAATAAACTCAGAAGTATGGGATACCTCAACTCCCCTAATAGCTTCCCATCATAAACCGGTTCTTATCCAGCTAAAGGATCCCTCCTCATTCCTGTCTCGGCCACAGTTTCCCATCTCCATAACCCATTGAAAAGGACTCCAACCCATCATTAACTGGCTCATGGGAAAGGGACTCCTCATACCAACTAACTCGCCATATAACACCTCTATTTTGCCTGTCAAAAAACCTGATGGTTCTTATTGTCTAGTCCAAGACCTCTGACTAATTAATGAAGCTGTCATCCCCATCCATCCAGTAGTTCCCAACCCATATACTCTTCTCTCACACATCCCCCCCTCACACCACTCATTATTCTGTCCTAGACCTCAAAGATGCCTTCTTTACAATCCCTCTAGACCCTGCCTGTTACAATTTATTTGCCTTTACCTGGGAAGACCTGGACTCTTCAGCTGCCTAACAACTTACATGCACGGTATTACCTCAGAGGTTTCGCGACAGCCCCCATATCTTTGGCCAAGCCCTAGCCAGGGACCTAATAGGGTGCAATCTAACTCCCCAGTATCATTCTCCAATATGTAAATGACCTATTAATTTGCAGCCCTTCTGAAGAAACTTCCACAAAGTCTACAGCCACCCTATTGAATTTTTTAGCTAACAAAGGATATCGAGTCTCTCCCACCAAAGCTCAACTCTCTTCCTCCACCGTCACCTACCTGGGGCTCTGCCTCACTCCCACATCCCGACATCTAACAGTAGACAGACAGCAAACCCTCCAAGAACTCCAACCTCCAGAAAATGCTGAACAAATTTTATCCTTCCTAGGTTTTGTGGGGTTCTTCCGACACTGGGTCCCTGGCTTTTCCCTCCTAGCAAATCCTCTTTATGAAGAAGCCAAGGTGATGCCCACGGGACCCCTGAACGACCCCTCTACCATAGCCAAAGCTTCTCTGGTTCTCCATAATGCCTTACTTCATTCTCCCCCACTCGCTCTTCCAAATCCTGACAAGCCCTTCTTCCTTTTCACTGATGAAAAACAAGGAATAGCGGTGGGAATCTTAACCCAACCCCTGGGACCAATTTATACTCCAGTTGCCTACCTCTCTAAGCAAATGGACCCCACCGCCCATGGGTGGCCTCCCTGTGTCTGAGTGCTGGCTGTGGCTGCCACCCTAACTCGTACAGCTCTTAAACTTAATCTGGGTAGGCCTCTCCAAGTACCGTCACCCCACCATTTACAAGACCTCTTATCCCATAAATCTCTCTCTCTGCTCACTCCTTCCCATCTCCAGGAATTTCACTTATGCTTCCTAGAAAACTCAGATATCACACTCTCTGTCTTGCCTGGCCTCAACCCTGCTACTCTTCTCCCTCGCAGCCCCCTATCAAACCTCTCCACAGCCCACTCACCTTTGCACCAAAATCATGGAAGAGCTCGTGTCCCCACACCAGGGCCTCTCAGACACACCCCTGTCACAGGCAGATCTCACCCTCTTTATTGATGGCAGCTCAATAATAAACCAATGGAGAAAGCGCAGGGCTTCATATGCTATAATTCCTCCCACCAAAACACTTGAAGTGGTACGGCTCCCAGAGGGAATCACATCCCAAAAGACTGAACTAATTGCTCTCACCAGGGCCTACACCTAGCCGAAAATAAATCCGCCAACATCTACACAGACTCCAAATATGCTTTTCTGGTAGCACACAGCCACTCAGCCATCTGGAAGGAGCGAGGGTTCCTTACCACCAAAGGCTCACCTGTAATTAACTCTAAGCTTATCCAATGCCTGCTTCAAGCACTTCACTTACCGTCACAGGTGGCCATCATCCATTGCAAAGGACACCAAACAGATAAATCCGAAATCACCCACGGAAATAATTGGGCCGATGCTGTTGCATGGGAACTGACCAAAGAACCCTCACCTTTAAACCCTCCAGCACCAATTCTTTTCTTTACTCTCCCCCACCTCCAACCCGCCTATTCTTCCAGGGAACATGAAAACCTCCTTGCGCAGGGAGGCTCTACTACACCAGAAGGCTGGATCTTCCTCGATAACAAGGTGGCTCTCCCAACCAAACAGGCCCCCAATATTCTTTCTCAGGTACATTCATCACTTCATATCAGACCCAGGGCCCTCACACGGTTCCTCCAGCCCTTATTCCATCACCCATCCCTAACTCACCTCATAACGTCGGTCTGCTCCTCCTGTCCCACTTGCCAAATAACAAACCCCCAAGGAGGGTTGCGCCCCACTTTCCCAACCCATCAACTAAAGGGCCACCATCCAGGGCAGGACTGGCAAATTAATTTCACACACATGCCCACCCACAAAAAAATTCCGTTACCTACTAACTATGATGGACACCTTGAAAGGCTGGATAGAAGCTTTCCCTACTACACGGGAAACTGCTGACGTGGTGGCTGACATCCTCCTAAAACAAATCATTCCCTGCTTCGGACTACCTACCTCCATCCAATCCGATAATGGCCCAGCTTTTATTTCTCAGGTGGTCCAGCATGCCTTGTCTGCCTTGGGAATAGACTGGAAACTACATATCCCAGACAGACCCCAATCCTCAGGTAAGGTGGAACGAGCTAACGGTCTTATCAAGACGCAATTAACCAAACTAGCCATTGAATTATGACAGTCCTGGGTCCACCTTCTTCCACTGGCCCTTGCCCCACTACATGCCACTCCATGGGCACCTATTTTCTTAAGCCCTGTTGAGCTCATGTATGGCCGCCCGTTCCTACTCAATCACCATCTGCCGGCGCAGCCTCCTCCTCTGGGTTCTTACTTACCATATCTCTCCTTAATCAGGCATTTACTGTGGGAACACACCGATCGATTCCTGCCACAACCCGGGAAAACAAATCCCGCTGATCTTCCCCCAGTCTCCAGCCAGGAGACGAAATACTCCTTAACCAGCTCCAGCCCAGACCACTCCAGCCGCGGTGGACTGGCCCCCACACGGTGATTCTCACCACTCCAACCACAGTGGACTGGCCCACACACGGTGATTCTCACCACTCCTACGGTGGTAAAACTTCTAGGCGACCCCTCTTGGCACCACCTGTCACGGGTCAAGCTATACAAACAGAATGAGAGCCCATACACCTGTCACCCCCTGGGGCCCACTCGCATCCACCTCACTCGCACTATTCACCCTCCTAACCCCCATTGAGGGTGCTTCCTGTATATGGCAATTCAAAATCCGGGAACCTGTTAACCAAATGGCTAGTCCACCAGCCATATAATTGGTGCAGGAGACTGCCCTCTCATGGGCTGTAACCAATCTTTAACCATCCCCATAACTCCTAAATCGGTCGCTGGCAACCAGGGGCCATTTGCCTGCTTTCCATACAATCAAACTAAAACTTACTGCAACCAGGACAAGTATAACGACATATATGGGGGATGCCTCTATTGGTCATGCAAAAAACATGATGCTGATGATAGGACAGGCTCTTCTACATCAGTTCCAAATGATTTTACATGAATATTACAGATCCCTGGGACACTAAATGGGTGACAGGGGTTCAAGGCAAACTATACTACAGCAGCTGGTCCTGGAACCTCATAAACACCATTGAAATACATCACGAGTATATCCTTGTAAAAAATACTCATACCCAGGTGTCTATCAACATTTTACAAGCAGAGCAGAACTTCTCCAACCACCTCACCAAACTCTCTGCCCCAACAGCCCCTCAAACATGTCTCCAAATCCTCCAACACACCTTACAATTCCTCAAGCAAACACAAATACTTCCCAACGTAACCCACTGTTTCCTTTGTACTTTTTTGGGAAGGTCTCTATTAGCATCTGTCCCTATAAATCTTACCCAAATACACAATCATAACCCTGATTCCTGCCATACCACCCTACAGAACATCCGCCTATGGGAACCAGAGCCCAATAACCTTCCCTACCCCCTTAGGCTCTGCTACCTCACCCACACAGCTGTGAACCAAGCAGAGCTCCATAGCAAATGCCAAACTAACGTCACCATCCACAAGTCCACCCATGCCCCTAAAGGACAATATTTCTGGTGTAATGGGACTCTTATCAAGTGCCTCAACCCCACTACCCCAGGACCATGCTTCCTGGTGACCATAATTCCTCAATTAACCCTCTATGGTGAATCCAAGCTAACTTGGCTACTGCCCCCCCTTTGCTCCAAAAGGGCTGCCTTCCTTCCTATCCTGGTAGGCGTTAGCCTGGCTGTCTCAGTCACAGCCTCAGCAGCAGCGGGAGGAGCGCTAGGACATGGTATTTTAACCTCTCAAAACCTCGAGACTCAACTACAGGTAGCCCTGGACTCAACATCAGAATCCCTATCTTCTCTGCAACATCAGCTTACCTCACTGGCCCAGGTGACTCTTCAAAATCGACCAGCCTTGGACCTGCTGACAGCCAAAAAAGGAGGGACGTGCATATTCCTCCAAGAATGCTGCTATTATGTCAACGAGTCGGGTCTGGTAGAACAAAATGTTCACACCCTAAACAAACTAAAAGAAGATCTCTACCATAGAAAACAGGGAACCAACTCTGCCCTAACCTGGTTCTCTTTGCCCCTGGTGACATGGCTCCTCTCGCTACTAGGAGCAATTATTCTAATCTGTCTTTTCTTTCTCCTAGCTCCCTGTCTCCTCAACTTCCTTCAAGGACGCATAAAAAACTGTCACGGGTGGCAATCAACCAAATGCTCCTACATCATTATCACTGCCTGCCTTCCTCACCAGATTCCTATAGCCAACCTCCGCACTCTCCTGACCATGACGGTTCTGGCCTATAACCCCATGCTGCCCCAATGCAGCAGGAAGTAGCCAGAAAGATCTTGGCGCCCTATTATCACAAAAAGGCTGGAATGTTAGATCAGGGGAACAGGGAAGGTCACCATGACTCGAGCTGTGTAAAATGTGCTGCCCCTTCTAGACCTCACCTAACCCCCTTGCTTAAAAACTGCCCACACCAAGACCCAGCGGCGAGCTCACAACTCCCTACCTTGAGTTCTGTGAGCTCTGCCTGGAAGCGTAGGAATAAACTCACTCACTCTACAGTTTCTTGGTCTGCCTCTTCTCTCTTTAGCCTCCTAAACCTTACAGAAACATTTTGGAAAATGAAAGGGATTCAGAGAGAGCAGAGAATGCTGCAGCACCATGAAGCAGAGAATCTACTAGCCAGCACTTTGGAGATGAAGAAGGAAAATGCCTCCCGGGGAACTTCATGAAACAGGAAGCCAGGAGAGAAAGCTAGCAGATGACACTGTGCTTGCCATGTGCCCTTCCAGCTAAGAGAGAAACCCTGACTGTGTTCACCGTTTGCCTTCTCACTTGAAAGAGAAACCCTGAGCTTCATCAGCCTTCTTGAACCAAGGTATCTTTCCCCGGATGCCTTTGATTGGACATTCCTATAGACTTGTTTTAATTGGGACATCTTCTCAGCCTTAGAACTGTAAACTAGCAATTTTTTAAATTCTACTTTTTAAAAGCCATTCTGTTTCTGGTATATTGCATTCCGGCAGCTAACAAACTAGAACACCAGTCTTCTGGTTTATCAAACAGCCACAAAATAATCTAGCAGATGGTAATAACTGGGTACCATCACCTGCCCATGCTAACATCTGAATCCCAACCATCACAGCTACCATTAAAAAATCAGAAAACAAGTGTTGGGATGATGTGGAGAAACAACACTTAATTCATCACTTGTGGGATTATAAAATGGTGCAACTGTGCAAGACAGTTTGGCCGTTCCTCAGGAAGCTAAATATAGAATTACCATATGACCTGGCAATCCCACTACTAGGTATATATGCAAAAGGATTGAAAGCAGAGCATTGAACAGATATTTTCACATGCCAATGTCCATAGCAGCATTATTCGCAACTGCCAAAAGTGCAAGCAACACAAGTGTCCATCAACAGATAAAAGGATAAACAAAATGTTGTATCTACATACAATGGAATATTATTTGGCCACAAAAAAAATGAAGTCCTAATACATGCAACAACATGAAGGAACCTTGTGGACATTAAATTGAGTGAACTAAGCCAGACAAAACAGGACAAATATTTTATGATCTCACTGATAAGAGCTACTTATATTAAACAAACTCATAAGAGTTAGAATTTAGAATAGAGATTACTAAGGGATTGATTGGGAGTAGAGAATGAGGAACTGATGCTTAATTGTGCAGAATGTCTATTAGATTGATTATAAAGGTTTGGAAATGGATAGTAGGGATGGTAGCACATTATTGTGAATGTAATTAACAGTGCTGAATTATGTATGTTAATGTGGTTGAACAGCGGAAGTGTTGTGTTGGAATATTACTAGAATGAAAGAAGATAAAACATGGGACTGAATAACACAGTGAACACTGCATGGTGGACTGGGGCTAATAGTACAAATATAAGAATGTTCTTTCATGAATTGTAACTATAGTTAATAGAACCATAGTTAATAGTATTCTTTCATGAGTTTTAACAAAGGTACCACTCTAATGCAATGTGTCAACAATAGGGGGATATATGAAAACAGTGTCTTTTACACATGACTTTCCTATAACCTACAACTTCTCTAATTAAAATATAATGATAAAAATTAAAAAAACAACATTGTGTTAAGTGGAAAAATACAAAGCAGTACATATTGTATCATTCCATTTATATAAAATATAAATATAATTAAATCTATAGGGACATAAATGGATTGGTGCTTATGTAGGGCTGGGGAAGGATAAAGGGATTTAGAGGTGCTAAGGGGTAAGGAGTTTTTCAGTTTGGAATAAAATGTTCTAAATTTGATTATGGTGATGAATGCCCAACTTGTGATTATACTAAAAGCCACTGATTACACATTTTGGATAGATTGTATGGTATATAAATACATTTCAGTAAAAGTGCTTTTTAAAAAAAATACTCAAGGGGACTTCTGGGAAGATGGCAGACTAGAGCAGTTTGAGATTAGCCCGGCTCCACAGAAAAGTTAGAGAAGGGACAGGAGGGTGACTGCGGCAGCAATCCAGGAGTGCGGCTGACCTGGGAGAGCCTTCTGCACCACCTGTGGCAGTCCTGGTTGCAGAGGCCGAGGAACTGAGAGGCAGAGGGCTGGGGCCTGGTGTGGAGGCGTGGAGGAGCCCATGCGAGTGCACGGACTGGTACAGGGGACTAGGAAGTAAGCCAGGCCGCATTCCTTGGGCGCACTACCCTCATCAGCACAGCCCCATGACCGGAGACTCACCCCACACCCCATGCACCTAAACTCTGTCACCGCCTTCCATTCCACTGGCTCCAGGCGCCCCCACCCTCACTGGCCCCCAGTGCACATACCTGCCCCAGTGCACGTACCCCCACCCCAAGTGCAGCCCAACCCACCTCTCCTACACCTCTCCCAAGCACTACCTCCCCCTTCCTGTTCCCTGCAGGCTGTTGCCAGCTCATAAAGTTTGTGGGCACTAACCTCCATGCCTAGGCTACCCCCGCACCGCCTCCCACAGTGTCAAATGGCCTCACCCCGCCCTCTCTGAGCTCAACGCATCTGTTTATGGCACTCCCAGGCCCTCACGTGCTCACGGGCCCCCAATCATTTCATTCAGCTCTGGGAACCGCACTTTACAACAGTCCTAGAATCACACCTGCGCACAGCCCTCAGCCTCACTTCCCAGCTCTGAGAAAGTGCTGACCTGCACAGCTGGGTCACATCTGTCCCCAATCCACAAAGGTGTAAAGCCAACCTGCTGCCACAGCTCTACGCATGTGCACAAAGGGACCCATGCCTTAGACCAGCGCACCCCAGGGTTACATGCCCCAGACCTGTGCATCCACATAGCTATATCCTCCCTGGCCACTGGGCACCCACATTCATAAGCACCAGCATAACATCCCCAACCTGCACCCATACCTGCCCTGAAACAAATCACCATACTGAGTGCTCCACCCCATGCCCTGCTCCCTGCTGAACAACCACCCTCAAACATAAGGCCTTAGACTACTGAAAGAAATCAACTCCCAAAGTAAATCAATCAAGATATCTTTATGTGAGGAAGACAACAGAAGATCACTAAGCATATCACAATACAGACAGATATAGCCCTGCTTAATGACCAAATTAAAACACCTGAGGAGACACAGATGTTGGAACAACTAATCAAAGATGTTCATACAACTCTACTTAATAAAATAAGTAGGATAGCAAATGACATAAAGGAGATCAAGAAGACAGTAAAAGAGCCAAAGAGGAATTTGAAAGAATAAATAGAAAAATAGCAGAAATCACAGAGATTAAAGACTCTGTTGACCAAATAAAAAACATACTACAAGCACATAGCAACAGACTTGAAGAGACAGAAAAAAAGAATAAGTGATATAGAAGACAGGATAATTGACTTCAAAGACTCAAAACAGCAAATGGCAAAAAAGATGGAAAATATTGAATGGGAACTCAGGAAAATGATAGACAAAACAAAGCATGCAAATATAAGAATCATTGGTGTCCCAGAAGAAGAAGAGAGGAGTAAAAGGCTAGGAAGAGTAGTTGAGGATATAATCAGGGAAAACTTTCCAACCCTCATAAAGGACATAAATATACTAGTCAAAGAAACCCAAAGAACTCCAAACAGAATAAATCCAAATAGGCCTTCCCCAAGGCACATACTAATCAGTCTGTCAAATGTTGAAGAGAAGCAGAAAATCCTGAAAGTGGCAAGAGGAAAACAATCTACTACATACAGGGGAAAGCAAGTAAGACTGAGTTCAGACTACTCAACTAGCACCCTGGAGGCAAGAAGGCAGTGGTATGATATATTCAAGATTCTGAAAGAGAAAGACTTCCAGATAAGAATTCTGTACCCAGCCAAATTGCCCTTTAAAATTGAGGGGGAGATTAAATTTTTCACAGGCAAAGAAATCCTGAAAGAATTTGTCAACAAGAGACTGGCCCTACAAGAAATACTAAAAGGAGTTCTGCCGGCTGAAAAAAAGGGCAGGAGAGGGAGGTCTGGAGGAGGGCACAGAATTGAAGAGTACCACTAAGGGTAATTTAAAGAATACAAAGAGAAAGAGGGAAAAGAATATATAAATCTGACAAATAAAATAAAAAAGATAAGATGGTGGAATCACGAAACACCTTTTCAATAATAACTTTGAATGTTAACGGGCTAAACTTACCAATTAAAAGATACAGATTGGCAGAATGATTAAGAAACATAATCCAGCTATATACTGCTTACAAGAGACTCATCTTAGACACAAGAATACGAATAGATTGAAAGTGAAAGGATGGAAAAAAATCTTTCATGCAAGTTGTAACTAAAAGAAAGCAGGAGTAGCTATACTAATATCGGACAAAATAGACTTTAAATGTAAAGACATCATAAGAGACAAAGAAGGACATTATATACTAATTAAAGAGTCGATTCACCAAGGAGATATAACAATTATAAATGTTTATGCTCCCAATCAAGGAGCTCCAAAGTACATGAGACAGACATTGGCAAAACTGAAGGGAGCAATAGATGTTTCAACAATAATAGTAGGAGACTTCAATACACCACTCTCCTCATAGATAGAACAACCAGACAGAGGATCAACAAGGAAATAGAGGTGTTTACTGGTTTGTTGTCTCTTGGGAACAATGAAATTATCTAAAATTGAGAATGTTGATAGACTGTGGACTTTGGGCCCTCTACATTATGCCCGATGAATGCACGTGGCTGAAAGCTGCACTGACAGAGAAGTAGAATGGCAAATGATGGTGTATACTTATGAACAAAAGCTGTGCTGCTACAAAAAGGAACATTGTTGTGAGGCATGCAACAATGTGAATGAACATGTGGGACATTTGGTGAGACAAAATAAGCCAGAAACAAAAAAACAACAATAGTATCATCACCTTTAGAAAATGCTTATAAAAAAACAGGGGCCCAGATTGTAAACTTTAAAACAAGCACATTAAGTCCAGAGTGGTAATTGTTATTTCTGGATGTTGAGAGGGTGTTATAACCTGATATTTAGAGATAAGAACGAAGCCAAACAGGTTGGGGTTAAAGTAATTCAGAATAGAGGGGTAAGGAAGATAAGTGTCTTTATTTTAGAACCACACATACTCTTTGAGACCAATGGAAGAAATGTTTATTTGATCTGGACCTGAAATTTTCTGTAGTGCATAATCTAATCCAACCTATCTGTATAGCTCATTTGAACAACTGAAACAAAGAGAGCACTGAATGAGAAAGAGGTCCTTTAATCCTATATAAATTATTGTAATGCCTGGGAACATCCTAGAGTATATTAAGCAGATAATCAAAAAGTATTGGTAAAGCCCGCTGAGGGAGTGGAGAAAGACCATGGAACAATTATACCTTACCATCAAGGAATCCCCTGATACTGTGTCAAACTTTAGGGACACCCAAATCAATAGGGCATGCCCTTGATCATGAGGCTTACTCTTGTGAAGCTTATGCAGGTAGCAGAGAAGCTTAGACTACTTATAGGCATGCCTAAGAGTTACTTCTGGAGGACCTCTGTTGTTGCTCAGATGGGGCCTCACTCTCTCTAAGCCCAACTCTGCAAGTGAAATCATTGCCCTCCCCACTACATTGGACATGACATCCAGGGGTGAAAGTCCCTGGCAACGTGGGAGAGGATTCCCAGGGATGAATCCAGACTTGGCACCATGGTATCAACAATTACATTCTGACCAAATAGGGGGGAAAGAAGTGTAATTAATAAAGTATCAGTGGCAGAGAAAGTTCAAATAGAGTAGAGAGACTACTCTGGAGGTTACTCTTATGCAAGCATAAGAGCTTTGCTACCTATCATAACCTGCCAACCCCCAACCAGGATCATTTCCAGCCAATCCTAAAGAACACCTAGGGCAATTTATAAGATTCCAGAAGGGCTCCAGGCACTAGAGTAACTTGCCAGAAACCTACAACCTCCAGATGGGTCCCTGGTCCAGATACATCCTGAAACCTAGCCCAACCTCTCTAGAACATCAGATAGCTCCATCTCTCTACCCATGTTAGTGACAGACCCTTCCAATATCAAAAATTTAGAATTACCATAGCCCAAACAACTCCAATGAGAGGTATGGAAAGATCAAAGGTGACGGTTGAATTATACAGATAAAATAAGACGTAACAAATGAATATGATTGCAGAATCATTAAATTGATATCTCTTTTAGTCTCCAGCATTTTAGAGCAGCTAGAAGTAAAAACCTAAAATTGTGAAATTGTAACCCATGTCAAAGTCTGAAATATGTTCTAAAACTAATTGTTGTGCTGTGCTTGGAAATTTATACCTTTTTTGTATATCTGTTATTATTCACCAAAAAAAAAAAAGTCGATTATGATGACAAGAAAGTATTTAAGCTCGCTAGCCTCTTATATTCTGGAGTAGCTAGAAGGAACAATTTAAGAGGATCATATGGTAGCCCATGACAAACTCTGGGATCTACCCTATAGCCACTTTTTGAAGAGTGCTTTGAAACTATTGCTTTTTTATCTCTTTGCTTTGTATATATGTTATACTATACAATTAAAAAAAAGTTAAAAAGAAATACTCAAGGGACTGTAGGAAAATACAGAGAAAGAACTAAAGGATCCAGAAAAACAATTGTGCCAGTTTGAAAGTATTATGTACCCCTGAAAAGCCATGTTATAATCTTGATGCAGCCTTGTGGGAACAGCTGTTTCTTTTAATCCTGATTCAATACTGTAGGTTGGAAACTTTTGATTAGATGATCTCCACAGAAATGTAGCACACCCAATTGTGGGTGTGACCATTTGATTAGATGGAGATGTGGCTCCACCCATTCCAGGTGGGTCTTGATTAGTTTACTGGAGTCCTTTAAAAGAGGAAACATTTTGAAGAAAGTCAGAAATGACAGAAGCCTCAGAGCTGACAGAAATGTTAGAGCAGAGCGGATATAAATGTCGACACTTGGAGAACAGAGACACAGATGTTTGGAGATGCTTGGAGCCCAGGAGACTCACCATGAGATATTAATCAAAACAGAACCTGGAGAGAGCCAAGGGAGGCCAAGAGATGAAAACCCTGGAGAAGCAATCTGGGGAGTCTCCCCCAGGAATAGAGACTGAAAGTAATGGAGCCCAGGAGCAAGGGACCAGCAGATGTCAGCATGTGATTTCCCACCTGTTCCAGACCCATTGGCCTATCTTGAATTAAGGTATCTTTCCTTGGATGCCTTAGTTTGGACATTTTCACAGCCTTATAACTGTAAACTTGTAAGTTATTAAATTTCTTTTTTTAAAAGCTGTTCCAGTTCTGGTGTATCTCATTCTGGCACCTTGCAAACTAACACAACAATTGAATGCACAATATGAGAGTCTTAGTAAAGTGATAGAAATTTTAAAAAGGAATCAAGCTGAACTACTGGCATTGAAGACTGCAATAATTGAAATGAAAAATGCCCAGGAAGGTTTCAAGAGCAAATTGGAGCTGGCCAAAGAAAGAATCTGTGAACTCTAAGCCAAGACACTTGAAATGAGTCAGGCTGAGGAAAAAAAGAAAAAAGGATTATTAAAAATGGAAATAGCCTAAGACACCTCTGAGACACCATCAAGCACACCATTATACATATGATAGGAGTCCCACAAGAAGAAAGAGAGAAAATGGTAGGAGAAATATTTAAAGAAATAATGACATTTGCATCACTCCAGAAAAAGAAATAAAAAGAAAAAAGAGGGTGGGCCATGCTGGCTCAGCAGGCAGAGTTCTCACCTGCCATTGATTCCTGGTGCCTGCCCATGCAAAAAAAAAAAGAAAAGAAAAAACCCATACATACCATACCCCTTAAAAGTTCTAAGAAATGATCATGGTGTTGAATATACAACTATGTGATGATATTGTGAGCCATTGATTGTGCATTATGTATGGAATGTTTGTATGTTAACAATGTATGTGCTTGTACATTGTTTTATCAATAAAAATTTTAAAAAAAGAAAGAATGACAGAGAACTTCGCAAACTTAGTAAAAGATATGAATATGCACATCCAAAAAGCCCAGAGCACACCAACTAGGATAAATATGAAGAAAAATACTCTCAATAGTATGCTGGTCACATTATGGAGTACAAAGGATAAGGAGAGACTTCTGAAAGCTGAAGGAGAAAAGCAATGTGTTACATACAAGGCAGTCCCAATTAGAGGGCGCCGATTTCTCACTGGAAATCATGGAGGCAAAAAGGGAGTGGTTGAAATACTTAAAGTGCTGAAAGAAATCAAATGCCAGCCAAGAATTTTTTTTTTTTACTTTTTAAAATTAATTTTCTAGTTTTTTAAAAAAATAACAACAGACGCAAACATTCTTAACTTATAATCATTCTGTTGTATATATATATAATCAGTAATTCACAATATCATCGCATAGTTGCATATTCATCATCATGATCATTTCTTGGAACATTTGCATCAATTCAGAAAAAGAAATTAAAAGAAAATGAAAAAAATTCGTATATACCATACCCCTTACCGCTCCTTTTCGCTGATCACTAGCATTTCAATCTACTAAATTTATTTTAACATTTGTTCCCCTTATTATTTATTTATTTTAATCCATATGTTTTACTCATCTGCGCATAAGGTAGATAAAAGAAGCATCAGAAACAAGGTTTTCACATCACACAGTCACATTGTGAAAGCTATATCATTATACAATCATCTTCAAGAAACATGGCTACTGGAACACAGCTCTACATTTTCAGGCAGTTCCCTCCAGCCTCTCCATTACATCTTGACTAACAAGGTGATATCTATTTAATGCGTAAGAATAACCTCCAGGATAACCTCTCGACTCTGTTTGGAATCTCTCAGCCATTGACACTTTATTTTATCTCATTTCATCCTTTTGTTCGAGAAGGTTTTCTCAATCCCTTGATGCTGAGTCCCAGCTTATTCTAGGATTTCTGTCCCATGTTGCCAGGAAGGTCCACACCCCTGGGAGTCATGTCCCACATAGACAGGGGGAGGGCAGTGAGTTTGCTTGTTGTGTTGCCAGCCAAGAATTTTATATCCAGTAAGACTTTCTTTCAAAAATGAGGGACATGAAAATGAGGGACATCCTCAGATAAACAAAAACTGAGGGGGTTTCACCAATGCTAGGCCTGCTCTATAAGTAATGCTAAAGTGAGTTCTTCAGACTAAAAGGAAAGGACACTAGACAGTGGTTCAAAGACACATAAAGAAATAAAGACCTACAGTAAAGGTAACCATTTGGGTAATTATAAATGCTATTATTATTGTGTTGCATTGTTATATAGCAGTTTCTTACATTGTTTTACCTGTATGCAAGCTGCTTCCACCTGCAAGGCAAGTTCTGGCAGGGCCAGCCAGAGAAGAATTTACTGGTTCAGTCTTTCAGCTTGCCACCTGATAGATTTGCACAGAGATATAGGCAGCTCAGTATATGCATAGGGGTTACCTTGTTCCTCTGGAATAGGACCAGGGACTCTCAATGGGAACTCAGGCTGTCTCCACACCATGCCAGGGAGGAAGTGCAGGAAGGGCCAGAAATAATGTCATGAGCATCTCCTACCATTTTTTTAGCAGTTTTATTGAGAAATAGTCATACACCGTACGATCCATCCAAAGTATACAATCAGTGGCTCATGATATCATCATATAGTTGTCCTACCTTTTTTTTGTATGCCGTATGGTGGGGATCACATTTCATTCTTTTTTCCATATGAGTATCCCGTTATTGCAGCACCATTTGTTGAATTTTTGTTTGTTTGTTTTTTCCTTGTTTTGTTTGCTTGTTTGTTTGGGGAAGTGTATGATCCGGGAAGAAACCCGGGTCTCCTCCATAGGAGATGAGAATTCTACCACCGAATTACCCTCGCACCCCCCTACCATTTTTTTAAATCTGCATTTTCTTAATTCAGCTCTCATGTAGTTACTATCACCCTTTATTTGTTTTCCAGAGTTTTGAGGAATATGGCTATGCCAAATTTTGCTAGTTAGAACATTCTGGGGGGAAATAGTACCCCAGAGTGTCTTACACTGCCATCTTGGTCCTTGCTTAGGTTTTCTACATGTGAGCTTGATGTACTCATTTGTGTATCCATCACATTTCACACATTTTTTTAAAAGTTTAAAGAGAGAGAGAGAGAGAAAATCCTGACCCTCTGACAGGTTTAAATCTTAAACCAGACATAGCTATTCTAAAGCCTGTTAGTAAATAGGTTTTCAAATCTGTTGATGACATTGGTGACATTTTAAACTCACCCTAATATGCCTTTAACATAACATCTCATTGTTTTGTAAGACAGTTTTGTTTTGCTTTACATTATGGTTCATTGTTTGTGGTGAACAGTACTATGGATGTTTTTATTTTTAATTTTTTTATTCTAATACCATATATACCACCTAAAATTTCTCCTTTTAACCACATTCAGATATATAATTCAGTGCTATTAATTACTTTCACAATGTTGTTTTACCATCATCACCATCCATCACCCCAAACAAACTCTGTACTAATTAACCATTGATGTCTTATTCCCCACCCAACCTATCCCCTTATAACCTGTACTCTAGTTTCTGACTCTATGAATTTACTTATTTTAAGTCAGTGAGATCATGTGTAACAGTTTTTAATGCAAAACCTTACACCATAAGAGGATCTCATATTACCAATGCCCCTGTTCCCAAGACAGTAAATACTCTATATTAGCAAATAAACAAAAACAACTAATCAAAAACTTTAATAAGATTAATTATTATGAAGAACAAATATTAAAAGTGGATACCTAGATGAGGACATGTTTATTGCTTAGCTTTCTCTTGGATACAATGAAATTATCTAAAATTGAGAGTATTGATGGACTGTGGACTGAGAAGTAGATTGGCAAACGATGGTGTATACATATGATAGAATATTGTGCTGCTACAAAAAGGAACAAAGTTGTAAGGCATGCGACATTGTGATGAACTTGTGGGACATTTGGTGAGGCAAAATAAGCAAGGAACAAAAGAGCAATTGTTATATGGTCTCCTTAGAAAAATGCTTAGTAGGAAACAGAGGCCTAGATTGTAAGTTCTTACAGCAGTCACATTTAGTCAGAAGTGGTAATTATTATTTCTGGATTTTGAGAGGCTGTTTTATATATGTATAACCTGGTATTGAGAGATAAGAACGAAGTTGATCAAGTCAAGATTGAGGTAATTCAGAACACAGGGGTAAGGAAGACATTGTCTACATTATAGAACCTCATCTACATTTTGAGACCAAAGGAAGAAAGGTTTGTCTTGTCAAGAACCTAAATTTCTGTAGCGCATACTCTAACTCAATCTGTGTGGATAGCTCATTTAAACTATCCAAATACAGGAGCCCAGAATAAGAATGAGGGCCTTTAATCCTGTATAGCTTAATGTATTGCCTGGATACATCCCAGAATATATTAAGCAGATAATCAAAAAGTACTGGCAAAGCCCCTTGAGGGATGGGAGAAAAAATACGGAACTATTGAACTTTGCCACCAGGGAAACCCATGATGCTGTGTTGAACATTGGGGTTGCCCAGGTCAGTAGGCCAAGCCCTTGATCTTGAGCCTTGCTCTTGTGAAGCTTATGTATGTAGTGAAGAAGCTTAACCTACCCATAAGTAAGCCAAAGAGTTACTTCTTGAGGACCTCTTTTGTTGCTCAGATGTGGCCTCACTCTCTCCAAGCCCAACTCTGCAAGTAAAATCATTGCCCCCCACTACCACATGGGACATGACATCCAGGGGTGAAAGTCTCCCTGGTGGTATGGGAGATGACTCCCAGGGATGAGTCTGGCCCTGGGACCATGGGATCAACAATGCCATCCTGGTCAAAAGGAGGAAAAGAAGTATAACAATTAAGGTATCAGTGGCTGGAAGAGTTCAAATAGAGTTGAGAGGCTACCATAGAGGTCACTCTTACACAAGCTTCAGTTAGACGTTGCTACCTATCATAACTTGTCAACCCTAACCAAAACCATTCCAGCTAATCCTAAAGAACACCTAGGGCAATATATAAGATTTTACAAAGGTTCCATGCACTAGGGTAACTTTCCAGAAACCTATGACCTCCAGATGTGTCACTGGACTAGGTAAGTCCTGAAACCTAGAGGGGCCAGTCCTTCCAGAACATCAGCTAGATCCATGCCCCTACCTCAAATTACTGGCTGTTGCTTCCAACATGAAAAAGTTCGAATGGCCATAGCCCAAATACTCCTAAAGAGTGAGGGAAAGATCAAAGGTGATGGTGGAGTTATAGAGAGAAGGCTGGGTTTAACAAATGAGTACGATTGCTGAGTTAGTATATTGATATTTCTTTTAGTCTCCAGTACCTTAGAATAGCTAGAAACAAAAACCTAAAATTGTGGAATTGTAACCCATACCAAACTCTGAAATCTGTTCTATAATTAATTGTTGCAATGTATTTTGAAATGTACTGCTTTTTTGTATATATGTTATTTTTCACAAAAGAGAAAAAAAGACAAGGAAGAGTATAATAGGGAAGATAGGATTTAACAAATGAATATGACTGCTGAATCAATATATTGATATTCCTTTTGGTCTCCAGTGTCTTGGAGCAGCTAGAAGAAAAAAATGAAAAATCGTGGAACTGCAACCCAAACCAAACTTTAAAATCTGTTGTATAACTACTTGTTAAAATGTACTTGAAATTTGATTGCTTTTTTGTATATATGTTATTTTTTACAATTAAAAACATTTTAAAAATGCATATATTAATGATTTGTTTCTTTAAAAAGTGAGAGAAAGATCAAAGGTGATGGTGGAGTTACACAAAGAAGGTCGGGTTTAACAAAGGAGTATGATTGCTGAATCATTATGTTGATATTTGTTTTAGTTTCCAATATCCTCGAGCAGTTAGAAGTAAAACTTAAAATTGTGGAATTGTAACCCACAGCAAACTCTGAAATCTGTTCTACAACTAATTGCTGCACTGTGCTTTGAAATTTATTGCTTTTGTATATATGTTATTTTTTCAAAAAAAAGAAAAAATATTGATTGCAATGATAAAAAATGTATATTCATTCTAGCCTCCAATGTTCTGGAGAAGCTAGAAGGAAAAATCTGAGATGATGGAATGGTAATCCATGACAAACTCTGGAATCAGTCCTGTAACTACTTGTTGAAGAGTGCTTTGAAAATTATTGCTTTTTACTTTCTTTCTTGGTATATATATTATACAATAAAAAAGGTTTTAAAAAAGTGGATACGTAGAGTAACGCATATTAAATATAAAAAAAATCAGGGAGAAAGCAAAAACAAATCACTGTTGGAATTTTAAAGAACGAAACAAAACCCAACAGAGCTAACAAACTACAACAACAACAAAAAGCTGAGTCTATTGACTTGCCAGGCAAGGGATCACCCAATAAAGAAATTCTTTGAGCAGTTTTCTTCGAAGGAACTGTCAGGAATTTTAAGTAGTAGAAAGAGAATGGTACTGGTGGTTATGTTATTTAAAGATTGAAAAATAGCACTAAGAAAATTCACTCTAAGGATCTGACAGGTAGACTCAGGATTTGTAGAACTTTAGATGTGGGGCTGATAATGTGCCTTAAAGTCATGTCCAAATATGTCACAAAAGCTACTCGTAACCAGTGTACACAATTTTGCTATCAACTCTATCTACACAAATACTGCAATACACAACTATTCATTTTTAAAATACCAGTGATTATAGATAGCATAGGAACATTAATATATAGTTTGATGGATTCTTGAGAGCTCCAAGGTAACTGGACTTTAGCAAGAGAAAAGTTGTGATTGACTGCAATGATATATAGCAGTTATATTAAAATAAATAATAAAGGGTGCATTGACCTTTTTGAGTATGTTTGCCAACTGCAAATAATTTGGTTTACTTAAATATATGTATATATCATATATGTATTTTCATTTTTTCCTTCTAACCTATAAAACCCAAAACAACCTGTCTTTTAAAATATATTTATTGGGATGGTTAATATGGTATTTTAATATATCTCAATAAAACTGCATTTAAAAATATTAAAAAAAATAGCACTAAGGATAGGACCAACTCCATTACTGGTTGTCTTGTCAGAGTTTTCAGTAGGCCAAAGAAGTCTATTGAGAGCTGGAAGTAAGTCTGGTTCTCAGGACATGAACTTGATGAATTAATTATGCAAAGCCTCTAAGTTCCATAGGTTTTCCCAAGGTTTGCAAATCTAGTACAAATGCCAAATGCATAGCTGAGATCCCAAGCCACTTCTGACTGATACCTAGACCTTTACACTATAAAGTAATTTAGCTGTGATAAACAACTTTTCCAGAAAGAACTTTTATCTTTGGAGCTATTTAAGGACCACTCAAAATTATGAAGCCCATTTTCATTCATTTGTTTTTCTTCAATAATGTAACAGTATTATCACCTCTGAATGGGCCAAGGATGTATTTTTCCCATTCTCAAGAAGGGCAACCCTTTATTTCACTCTAAGTACAAATCTATTATTTTCCTGGATGTTTTATCCTAATTTTGTGTCAACTATTTACCTAAAATAATACAAGTGTGATATTCTCAAACAATGTTTTAACTACAAGATCAAGGAAAGGATTTTACGATTGACCAAGTTTATGCCCTTTATTTCCTCTGGGGAAAACCACTGGCAACAATATTTGACTCCACATGTTTGCAGCCCATTTGTTGCTGTTGGAAACACCATTGAATAGAAAATCACAGAGTCTAGCTCTTCATATAATGCTATAGTGTGTCACCAGCTGCCTGCAGATCACCCATGGCTCATCTAGCAGAAGAGGGCTTGGTTGTACCCAGGAATTTGTTTAGCCCCCTCTGACCTTCCCTGTTTAGATCTTTAGTCTTCTCCTCTGCTCCTGCTTCTTGTAAGCCTGGAGACCCAGAACATAGTGGTTTTGTGGAAAGGACCACCCCAGCATTCATTCTTGCATAGGCCTGGAAAGTAGAAAACAATCCTCTCATTGCAAGTGTTCTGGTCTCATCCTGGAAGAAGATTGAGGGAAATGTCACTGTCTCATGCTGCGTTATTATGATGACATGGCCCGTCTCCTTAAAGGGAAAGCTCCCCACTTAGCAAGGCCCCACTGAGAAAATCAACAAAAGAAAGTTAGGAGCATTATCAATGGGACACACACCAGAGGTTCAATCAAGTCACTCCTCAGATACTGGGATCTCTTCAGTACAGTGTTTATTGCCATTGGTGGAACCAGCTAAGTGTAGTAACAACACTTGGGAAAAAAATGAGAAGACATATCTGGGACAGACTATGGATCATTATGGACAAATATATAAGGGACCTCTTCAATGTCCCAGGCAGGGCTCTATTTACTACAAATAGGATCAGAAGATTTAGGAGAACCACCAGCTAGAGGGACAACTACTGGTTGCATGAACTCAACTGTGCCCTAGCTAGTTTTCTTTGGTTTTGTGGTGGACAGGAGAAAGCTGGTAGGAACAAACCCTTGGTAGGAGCAAATCTTAAGGGTTTTCCCCTATAACCCTACTAGGAAGGTGAAACAAACCATCACAGAGTTTAATAAGATGAGACAGCAGAAATGCTCAGAATCTGGCTGCAGAATCTCTACTCTGTTGCCTCCTACAAGCATCTACTGGAATGATGAAACTGTAACAAGAAGTTAAGGTTTCAGAGATAATTATGATTACTGAATCATTATGTAGATATTTATTTTTACTTTCTGTTGCATTACAGTAGACAGAGGTAATACCTGAGATCTCTGAGTTGAAATCTAACTGCCTTGATCTCTGATAACGATTGTAATAGCTTTTATCTCGTGCCCTTGTGATTATAAAAATCTTGTGGTTGTCCCTCACTTATGCCCATATTATTTGTTATTTATTATTTTTTTTTTACTTTGGAGTCTTGTGATCACTAAAGGAAGCCCCTAATGTTTATTAATGAAGTGCCTTGGGTCAGCCCAGAACCATCTCACCCCAATTTCAAAGCTATCTTAGTAACTGAAGCTGGATCCAACCAAAATGGGCCCATCTGACGTGCAGTAGCTTAGACTTTAACCTATAAATTCATCTATAGCTCATTATCATATTAAAAATCACAGCCCATCATCATATTACGGGTGCCATTTTCTTATATACATTCTGTGACTAAACATGTACTCAATCTTCACACACTAAATAATTAGATCACCTCTAATTACATCACTAATAATTACATCATTATCCTAAAATTTGCACATCTTTAGATACTATAAAACTATCAGAATTACTGCAGTTCAGAGAGAGATTTTTAGGCCAATTGGTCGTCTGATCTCCTGCTCAGTGCTTAGCAATCAAGTCTTTCTGAAACCCTGGTGTCTCAGGGTTCTGTCATTGAAGCATATCAGGCAGAGGAGCCACCGCTTTTGGTCGATATCAAAACCAAGTGCTTCCTCCTAATGTCAGGCCAGAAGCATATCTTTGTAAGTCCTCTAACTAGTATGACATCCCCTAGTGGCTGGAAATCAGTGCAGTTTGCCCCAAATCCACTGGAAACATATGGAAGGGAATCAAAAGTTTAGAAATGGTTTAAAAAGGGGAAACAGGAATTTGAAATTATAAAATGTGTAATATAGATTGGAAAGAACAAAATTTAGGATTAAAATGAGCTAAAAACTTGCAAAACTAAGAGAGCATAAAACCAGAATTAGTTACTGTCAATGTATTCCAGCCTATTTCCATACTTTTTAAGGAGTGTGGATCCTGGAAGTAATCTTTGGTTTTGCTAAAGGTCAGGGGAGGGAAGGGAGGGACTAACATGAGTGGAGACAACAATTGGAGAAGTTTGAAGAGTAAATTGCCGTGCATAAAAGAGGGGTAGAGGCTGAGCAGCCAGAGCATAGCCCCACAACCGTGGCTCAAGGGCAGAGTTCTCAAGACCCTGCCATGCAGGGTCCCAGGTTTGATTCCTGGAGCCTGCCCATACAAAAAAAAAAAAAGAAAAAGTGTGTATTAACAATTTATTCCAAAGAGCATGGCCCGGCTCCCTTTGCGCACATCTTCCATCAGAGATGAAGGGAAGATGTCCATGTCAGGCCTCAAGGCTGAGCCGAAGTTCCTGGCATCCATCTTTGACAGGAACCATGAGCAATTCAGATTCTGCATTGTCAGCTAGAGGCTGGGCGAGCTGCACTGCCCGTTCCTGGTGTCGCTGTCATGGAATCTTATCTGTCTTCTTCACCAATATGGTTTGTGGATTCCTATAACCCAAATCTGACATCAGTGCTGGAAGTCTAGAAGTCACTAAAAACAACAGTTCACTTGTCAGCAATTGAAGTGGTGGATATGTAAACTCACCGATTATGAAACCTCCCTAACCACCGGGATGTTGAGATACTAGGTCAATCACTACCCTCCAGGGAGAATGGGGCAACAGAAGAAGTGACTTCCGAGGAGGAGGAAGAGATGGCTGAAGATACAAGCAACTTGGATCACTATGAGATGAAGGAAGAAGAGCCTATTAGTGAAAAGAAAGTCAGAGGATGAAGGAAGTGAGAAAGCAAATTTGACAACATTAGAATAAATTAGGAAGAGGCACAGACAAGACCATCTAAATAGTGCAGTGTTTGGGTCAGTGCAAGCTTCAGGTAGGCTTATGAAAGAGTTCAGGGACCTATAGATAGCACAGGATTTATTCAGTGGAATTCATAAATGACACTTTATATGACTGAAATGTTGAACTGCAGAAGATTGATTCTGATAATCCTTTGTTCAGTGATCTGCAGATCTTAAAAAAAAGGGGGGGAGGTATAGAATATATTTTGCTTAAATTCTTTAGGCATAAAGAATTTGATCCTCCATTTGTTAGAGTAGTATTACCTGTTCTCTCGGGAGGGGACGTGTTGGGTGGAGGAGCATGTGGAGGTTCTCACAAAACAGGGCTGGAGCAGTCCCTGCTCGGTAGAATCAGTCATCATGCAAATCAGTGCCATCGCAGTCAAATACAAAGCCAGAGTGCAGCTTGGTGCAAATAAGAATCAATATAATCTAGCAAGAAGCTCAACAACCCTATAATTCCACTGTACAGATGAGAAAAATGGCTGATATACGCTTTTAAGGAAGTTGGCTAAATGTGTCGGCCATCGTATATTTGGACCAATGTTGCTGTAAAGAAAATATTTCCATATGCGGGCACTATAGCAGCAGTTTCTGAAGATGTTAGCTAATAAATATTTTAGCTGATAATGTGTCAATAGACATCCAATATAAATTACAGTCTTTCATTTTGCTCATATTAGATATTTTGGACAGAGCAGTGGGGCCTTGACTATGTTTTCCTGATAAATACAACTACTGGCCACTCTTGACATCACTCTTGAAAAATGAAACCTTCTAAGCGGACCAGTCAGCACCAAGGTTCTAGAGTGGTGACTCATTTTGGATAACTTTCCTCTACTGAGCCTGGGATTATGATGACTTGTAATGTATTGTTTCATTTAGAGCCAATGAAAGTTTAACCTTTGTTTAATATTAGTTTAGAAAATTTAAAGTCTTTTAAATCACAGTAGTTTTTTCAGGTCTAAATCTAAAACTATTTTATGAGATTGCCAAGATAATGACAGGAAACCTATTCATTAAATTAAACTTTTTTCTGGCTGAGTGAAAATATGAACTGTTTCCTGAAAATATCCCCTTAATTAGTTTGTAATGTATTTTTTAGGACAGGCAAAGCAGATTTGTGCCATTTAAGGCTTGTAAGTAGTCATTTCCACTGGGCCATCAGAGTCTCCTGGGTTGAATCTGCTAAAAAATTGTCACTTCAATATTCTTTATGAAGAAGAACTACAGTAGAGAGCTTGAAGTTATTTAAAATACTAAGTCATCTTACGGATCCATTTTATTAACAGGATATTGCAATCATTTGCAAACTAATAAACTTATAAAATGATTGGCACAAAAACAGGCTCCGTGAGCAAAAGCTGCCAGTTGAGTAAAAAAGATATCTAATCTGTAGACTTTTAAAATTTGTTACCAAACTCATAACAATGGCTTTTACACTGAAAGACTAATGGAAATCTACATATGTTAATTCTTTTATAAAACCTGATTTATATCCACATATTCCTCATTTTATTGCCTCACCTGAATCAGTCCTGTTTGGTTGTAATAGATTTTTTTTTAATATACCCAAGTTTGATTTAAGAGTAAATTCTAGATAATAAGCACTTTAAAAAAGAAATCTAGAAGCACGTTTTCCTCAACAAACCCATTACAAAGTTCAGAAGGTTTTCTTGTATAATTTGCTTTTAAGATTCAGTTTTTAATTTTGTAAACCACATCAGAAAGACTTGGCACTTTTGCATTATTGTGCATGTTTAATTTTTCTCTTAGTTTTTGGTTAAAAGGACAGTAAATAAAGATTTTCTGGCATTTTTATTCTCTTGGTTACAGTTATGTAAAGTTCTGATACTCATTTCAGATAACAAGTGACAAGGCAAAACTCTTTGAAGCATTGAAGTGCCTTAAACCTACGGCTAAATCTTTTTTTTTTTTAATTGACAAAATATAACAACATACAAATACGAATATTCTTAACATATGAACATTCCATTCTTGGTATATATTCAATGACTCATAGTATCATCACATAGTTGTATATCCATCATCACGATCATTTCTTAGAACATTTGCATCACTCCAGAAAAGAAAGGGATAACTTCCAGGATAACCTCTTGACTCTGAAATCTCTCAGTCACTGAAACTTTATTTTGTCTCATTTCTCTCTTCCCCCTTTTTGTCAAGCAGGCTTTCTCAATCCCATGATGCTGGGTCCCAGCTCATCCTGGGAGTTCTGTCCCACATTGCCAGGGACATTTACACCCAGGGGAGTCATGTGCTGTGTAAGGGAAGAGGGCAGAGTTTACCCATCAAGTTGGCTTAGACAGAGAGGCCACGTCTGTGTCACAACACAGGTTCTCTGGGGGTAACTCATAGGCATAATTTTAAGTAGGCTTAGACTATCCTTTGCAGGAATAAGTTTCATAAGGTTGAATCCCAAGATCAAGGACTCAGTCTATTGAATTGCTTGCCCCTACTGCTTGCAAGAATATCAGGAATTCCCCAGATAGAAAAGTTGAATATTTCCTCCTTTCTACCCAGTCCCCTAAGGGGATTTTGCAAACACTTTTTTCTTCTCTGCCCAAATTACTCTGGGACATATTGGGGCATCACACTAACCTGTACAAACCAACAAGATCTTATGCCCTCTTCAAGATTCCAAGTAATTATGGTGTTCAAATTGGCCATACAAGTTACATTAGATAATGTGCTGCCCAAAGTATAAATTTTGCATCAAATAAATGCCTCTTCCTTTGCTGTCACACAGAGGTTGAAATTTGAAAATAAGGACCATATCATCCTTTACCCTGTATCCTGATTTACCTTAGTCCTATCCAGATTAGCTTCATTCATATCTCTAGTTGAAGTCTGATCACTTTTTTAGCTTTTTAAACAGTTGCTGTATGGGGTAATGCTGACTTTAGGCAGGTCTGATAGAATCTGGTGGCCACTGAGCCCCATGGGCTATGGAATGAGGTCTCCTGGGAGCATCGAGGTGTCATGAAATGTGGACTTTACCGCCAGGCCAGCAGGTTCAATCTGATTCTGGCTTGAACTAGCTGGGAGACGCCAAACAAGGAAAGGAAACTTGGAGTTCAGTTTCTCCTCTCCTATAAAGATGGGCTTAATGCCACTTACTCCTTTTTTGGCAAAGATTGAATGAAGCAATATATGTAAATCCAATATGGTTCCTGGCCCCAAATAAGTAATCCATACACTTTTAGTACCCCTCAGGTGACATTCAAGGCCTCCCATAATTTGAGCCACATTGATCTTTCTAGGCAAAATGCCTAGGAAAAAAGGACCGATTCTCCAGTACCCATCCCATCCCTCCAAAGAAATGGGGCTATTTATTCTTTATCACCCAGGCTCTTTTCTTTCTCATCCCTTGAGTCTTTGCTGAGGCTCTTTCTTTTCTAGAAATATCCTACCTCTCCTCATTTCTCATCTCTGTCTAGGTAAAGCTAATTCACCTTAAAGGCTCAGCTTCAAACAGTGCCTCCCCTAAGAAGTTATACTCAGTTATCCCAGTTGGAAAGTACCTTTCCTTCTGTTAAACTTCCAAAGTGCTTCATTCAGATCTACTCTTACAACCTTTAGAATATACCGCTCTTTGTCTGGCTATTTTACACATATATTTTCTCTTTCCTAGGTAGCATCTGATTAACTTACCTACTCACTATAGTACTTAGTTCAGTGTACTGAGTTATCGAAAGTAGATATTTAATAGTCAGATTGACCCAGACAGAGAAGAAGAAAAATCAGACACTTGTGAGCTGGCTATGTGGGTGGCAAGAGAACGGCATATGTTCTGGCTCACCAGAAAATTAGTGGGAATGCACAGTTACCAATTTAATTTTATTGGCATCATTTTCAGTCCTTTCTTTGTAACTGAAAGTTCCTCCACAGCACGTAAGTTTATGGCAAAATTCAACGTATAAGACCAGTGAAAAGGGCTTCAGAAAACCCCTTCTTACTAGTTTCCTGGGTTTTTTGTTTATTTGTTTAACCTATTTTGTGATGCGCAGACTTAATTAAGAATGGCAAAGATGATACTTGTTCCAGGACTTCAGTGCTATTTCTATAAGAAAAATCTGCAGTTTGAAAAATAAAGTCATGGGTCTAGGCAAGTAGCAAATTGTTTCAAAATTAAATTATCTATTTAAGTGGTGCACTGTTGCTTTCCCAACCTGTCCCCTCCCCTTCCACCCCCCCCCACCCCCCACCCCCACTTAGAAGTTCTACCTTCTAATTGGCATTGTGTAATAGATAATCAGATGTGGTAAAATCTTTTCTTAGATATTTCTGTAAGGAAAATCCTTAGCAGATTTTTTAAAAGAACACCTATTTTTCATATTTTAAAATTAAAAAGAAATGACATACCATGGTTTATGTGAAAGATATTTATTTTCTTTTGAACAATAATTAAAACAAACAAGTTACTGGACAGTTCAGTAACACAATGAGCACACCACAGCATTAACCTTTTAAAAGGCACTTTTGGTGCAATCAGAGTAAAGTAATACAGATAATTAGACAAATATTTAACTTGCCACCTTATAAAATTACCTGCTCTTTTCACATTGTTCTTTCAGTATTCTTCAGTGAATTGTTGAATTTTATAAACATTTCAAAGTCCCATCATAAAAATTCATTAAAAATTTGTTTTAACTCTATTTATTATTAGTTGATCACATCACCAAAGAGTCAAATTTAAATGATATCTAAAAATATTATTCCTTATTCCTATTGTAAACTAATCATTTGTGTTTGTTTACAGAATTATAAGTGTTTTAAGTATCCAAATGTAAATGAAGTAGAACTTTATGATGTAATTCTTCTTCTAGGAATGAAAATTGGATAAACCAAAGAGGTTTTTGTTGTTGTTTTTATTTAAACTGATTTTGTTTTCTTATTTTAATTATACAATTTTAAATTTCTTTACAAAAGAAGATATTTCAAGTTTTTAAGGAAATTAAGCAGGATCTTTCTTACATAAAAATTACAATAACTAAAGTTAGCTTCCCAATGCTAAGCCAAAACCAAACTCGTTCTTTAAAGAACATTCAACATTGCTTTTAATTTTATCATAGATTTATGTACAGAAAATCCTAAGTATCAGATCACCTGATTAGATCAATTTTCTTATAAAGAAAATACCCTTCACATATCATTTCACAAAGATACTATTGCATAATTAACAGTGAAATCCAAATAGCTGAACAAATGTTGAATCCCTTGTTCTTTCATTGTCACAGTTAAAATAAAATTAAGAAATTGTGGGCAGGCTACAGTGGCTCACTGGCAGAGTTCTCGCCTGCCATGCTGGAGAACCGGGTCCGATTCCCGGGCCTGCCCGTGTGAAAAAAAAAAAATGCATAACCCTAAGCATAAAGTCACGTCATAAATTGAAAGCTGTATTGACTATGATGGTTAAGATTATATCTTCCTCAATAAATGAAATGTTCTTAGACATAAACTCCAATACAAACAGCACATTTAGCTACTTTTTTTTTTTAATGTAAATATGAATTACAGGATTTGGTTAGAATATTCTGATATAATAGCAAGGACCAAATTATTTCATGCATAATTTGAAAAATATCACATACAATTAACAGTGATTTTAAAAATGTAAACATTTCTTTTCCCTTTTATAGTCATGTAACTGTTCAGTTACTAGCAGGGTTCACATATAAGACTACTCAATTCCAGCTCTAAATCCCCCATAGTAATGATAAGAATAACCCTAAACAGAAGCAAAATTACATTCTTGATTTGTTTGAAAATGCAAAAACAGTATTGAAAAACCATCAACTGTGCCTAAATATTTTCCAAATTCGATTGAGTCAACATGAGCAATTTCATAGAGACCTATAGATACTACATACGGTTATTTATAGGATATAGACTCCATAATCAAAAGTTTCTATTGTGCAAATGTGCTAAAATAGAACTTTGCTAAGATGAACTCTCTTGCTGGGTCACAGAAATAATTCTGTAAAACTATATTCAGATTTTAATCTGAATTTTAATCTAATATGACACTCACTATTTGATAAAAATCATTACTCGACTTTCGCTAATAGTTCTTTTCATGGATCTATATTATAAATTTATTACTAAACCAATGTAATCAGAGAACTATTTAAAATGAAACTTTCCAGAAATATGTGAGTCCCACATAGAAAGCTACTTTAGAAATAACTTTCTATGTAATCACTCAAGTGCAAAAATCAGGAATCTCTTCTGTGCTTTTTAAGGAATACTCCTATTTAATTGACCAAAGATAAAGAAAATGCACTGAAAAGTAGAAAATATCCCAAATACCCATGTTGCTCATTCCTGAAGATTCTTACATTTTTAAAGGTCAATCAGACAAGCATTATTTAGTCTTAAGTCTCTCTTTGCCTTCTTTCATGAAACCAGGTAGGATCTCACGCACATGTTTTTAATTAGGATGCCATTCACTTAAATATCTTCCTCTTTCTGAGTAGTCTGAGAAATGCTGAGGAGATAATCTTCAGATTTCATTATAAAATTTGTCCACTCCTGACAAATGTCCTCCATGGAGAATTCTTCGCCGCCATATTCCAGAGGAAGAATGTCCGGGAAATGCTGAAGTAAGCTTTGTTTGTAATTGTTCCCATGCATATGGATCTGAAAGAGCCAAAAAATATATATTAGATGCATTTCCAGTGGAAAATCAACACCAAAAACCAGTTGCTCTAATAACTTTGAAGACAGGAGAGCATATATAGGTAGCGCATCCTTTATTCCTTGGCTTATGAATCTAAGAATTTTACTGATGTTTAGATTGTGCTGCTGCTTATGAATTTAATCTTACTATTTTCTTAGATTTGTATTCTTATAACTGCACAAGATTTATAAAAAGATACTCTGTTCTTCTTTCAAAAATAGGTTTTTAAATTCTAAATAAAATTATGGAATAAATTCTAACCCCTTATATACAAACAATTCTTAGCAAAATATCTGATATCCTGGGACTATTCTGTAGATGCTAAAAACGTATTGCCTGCTATTAGTTCACATGAAATAGAAGCATCTATCTGACAGAACAATTAGGTGTACTGAGGAATAATTTATGTGGTGTCATTGATGGATACTCTTGGCCAGTACAAAAACTAAGAGGTAATTATGATGGTTGCAAACCTCAAATTTTCAGATATTTTAGATTATGAAAAAAGCATTATTTAATGCTTTGAAGTTAAGATGAAGATTTGGAAACTTTAATCAAAAGTACGTCTCGCTAATAATAATAATCTTTCTCCATCTGCTAGGACAAAATTCTTATTTATGCATTAAAAAAATCATTTAATAAGTACCTACTATGTGTGAGGATATGGGGATTGAAAGATGAATGAAACCAGTTTCCTGCATACAGGAAACTTAGAGTCCTTGTTCTTGATTTTTCCTGAAACATTCAAAATATTGTCAATTGATTGAGAAGAAATTCAACTATCTCTTCAAGAAGGGGGAAGTAAAAACATTTATAGACCAAATAGTTGAAAAAAGAGGAAGCAGTTAGATTGGTTTGTTCTTCCTGTTTTGGCAAGTCTATTTCCTGTCAACTTTCACTGAAAGGCCATATCTAATTTCTTACTTCTTTTCTCATTTTTGCTCACATTCTTTTATTTATTACATTCATTTTATTCTTGTTTTTGTATTTATTTGTTTAGAATATAACAAAAAATAGAACTACTTATTTTTAGATCTTTCTGGATTAAACAGAGGGCAGCCAGCTACTATTAAACTACACCAAAGAGAGAAAAAAAAATGAGCATTCACAAAAAATGGACTTTTAAAAAAATACCAGAATGAAAAGTAACTGAATCATCTTCACCAAAGCAGATAATCTTAGGGTGGTTTGTCTTGAAGACAGAGAGAAATATCCACTCAAAAGAAACTCTAGGATCATAGTTTTCTAACCAGGTACACACAATGTTGCATTTTTTAATTTTGAAACAATATACTTCCTAAAATTCTGAATATGCTCTTATAATGCTATTATCCCTATTTACTTTTAAATAATTTCTGAAATTTAAATTGTCAAAACTTTTTGGAAACTGTTTTGTGTTTGTTAATGTTTGTCTGACTAAATGCTCTGAAAATTCTCCTCTGCAGATTAATGTAGAAGAATGGTTACCATTCTTGGGAAATCAGGCTCTATTTTCAACAGTTCAAATGTCCTAAGAGATATTAAATATTCACCTGAAATAGGCCTCCACAGGTTAGGTAAAAACATCAAATTTCTTTGCTTTTAGCTGACATGACATTAACTAACCTGTCTCAGATACTTTGGTTTTCAGTTACACATGCTTAATTGACAAAAATATTTATTTTTTATTAGCATAGATAATACATTCACATAGTTAGAAATCAAAACACTTAAAAAGATACACATTGAGACATCTTACTTCCACCCTATCCTACTTCATTCCATAATACACTTCTACTCTGCTTCCTATTATTTTCTTGTATATCTATTTAGTAATTTGTCTACAAATATAACTATATATTCTGATTTCTTCCCTTTTTATACAAAAGGCAGCATACCAAAAGCAGTATTCTAAATTTTACTTATTTTGGTTTACAGCACATCTGGAAATGTTGCATTCCATTTTGTGGATGTACTGCAGTTTATTTAACCAGTCCTCTACTGATGCACACATGTTAGATTCCAAACTCTCGCTGCAATGAATCCCTTTGTTATGATTAGGTTCATGCATCAACTTGGCCAGATGATGGCGCCCAGTCATCTGATCAAGAAAGCACTGGCCTAACCATTACTGCAAGACATTTTGTGGCAGGTTAATAAACTAGAAGACTTGATTTATTAAATCATCAGCACATTGACTGCATCTGATTATATCTGTAGCCTGATAAAGGGAGTGCCTTCCACAATGAGTGATGTTTAATCTAATCAGTTGAAGGTTTTAAAAGAGAAGTCAGAAGAGAGAATCTCTCTCCAGCTGGCCAGCCTCTCCTGGACAATGCATTGAAGACCTTCATTGGTGTTGCCAACTCGTGGACTGCCCTGTGGAATTTGGACTTGTACACCTCCACAGTTTCATGAAGGAGACACTTTTATAAAATCTCATACTTACAGATATCTCCTCTTGGTTCTGTTTCCCTAAAGGACCCTGACTGATACACCCTTGTATATGTAATTTTGTTTATGTACAATATATCTATAGGATAAATTCCCAGAAGTGCAAACACTATCATTTTAACAACAATTTTCACATTATTTTCTATAGGGAATGAATCATTCTGTACTCACTGTTTCCCCACAGCCTCGTTAATCCACTATATGATTGATATTTAAAACATAAAAGTAAATTTTAATTTAATAAAGTAGTTGGCTTTTTAGATATATATTCAGAATATCAGGTTAATGGGGGAAATAATAAGGCGACTCTTAAATAAGAAAGGATCGTGATGGTTTGGAGGTTTTGTTGACCTCAGAAAAGTTCATGTTCTAAAGCTAATCCATTCCTGGGGTGCAAACTTACTGCAGGTGGGACCTTTTGATTAGGCTATTTCAGTTGAGGCATGTCTCAGGCAGGTCTTAATCCTCTTACTGGAGTCCTTTATAATAGCATGAAATAAAGAGAAAGTGCAGGAACTAAGAGAGAAGTACACAAAAAGAGCTCAGAAAGCTACAAGTGGAGCAGCCAGAAGCTGAAACCAATGAAGCCCAGAGAGGACAGCAGATGCCACCGTGGGTCCTGCCATATGACAGAGGAGGCCGGATCACAGGATGCTGAGGCCTTGATTTGGACATTTTCACAGCCTCAGAACTCTAAGCTTGTAAACTTACAATCCCCATTGTAAAAACCAGCCCATTTCTGGTATTATTGCACTTTAGCAACTTTAGCAAACTAAAACAGAATCCTTGGTGTAGAGGAAGAGCGACTGGAATATGTTTTTACTCACCCGCTGCTTAATTTTTTCTGTCAGGAATGGTTTAATCATGGAAAAGACAGCCTGGAAAACTACTGGCTCATTTACCAAATGGATGCCACGAACTTTCAATGGAAAGGAATCCTTTTTTAAAAAAAAAAAAGAAAATATGTTACCTCTAATAAAATATAAATATTACAATTATATTCCTTATGGCAAGTCCCTCTTTGAACACTTGCTATACTAGCAGGATCTAAAATGTGATTTTATTTTCAAAACTATTTATTCCATCAATATAACAGTCTCCTTTATTATTCATAGACACTAGATTAAGAAAAGTTACCTGAAAAGTTTTCTCTTTATGGTTTAGAAAAACTGTCTTAAGAAAGACCTAAACTTTTCATAAATAAGACCCAAGAAGTTGCTTCTTCAATCACATATAATATTCTTTTAAGGAATCAATGTATAATTTGAACATTCATATTACATTTCCCCCACCTAATTTTTTATTTTGGAAAAAAATCAAATGTCCATAAAAGTTGAAAGAATACTACAATAAAAACACACTGTTTAAAACTTTTCGCATGAGTCTTTAATGACAAAATATTATAGGCTTAGTTAGAAGGTTTAATAAAAATTGAAAGACAAAAAAACAAGTTTCCCTAACCCAAGATGTGTTATTAATACAGAACATTTTCCTTCCAGATTCTTTCATGTGAAGCTTTGCCCTATGCATAGCTTTTAGCGGTCATTAATTTGCAGTTTTCCCTTCTTTTTATGCATAATTTTATTTTAAACATAATTACTAATACGCTCTTTCTATAATTTGCATCCTGTTTTGGCCCACTGAAATAATACAGTTTTTGCAAACATTATGAGTTGGAATGCTATTGCATTAATCCATCAAATAATGTGCCATAATTTAAGAAACCATTTTCCTATTTCTGGATACATAATCTGATTCCAATTTTCCGCTTTTAAAAGTGATGCCCCTTTGGGACAATGAAAATTGTCTAAAATTGAAAGTGTTGATGATTGTACAACTAAACTAAGTGAGGATAATGTGAGACATGGGTTGTTGACTTTGGACATTATCCATGATGCCCAATGGATGGAGGTGACAGTAGGATACATTGACTGAGCAGTAGAATGGCAAACTGTGGTGTATACATATGATGGAATATTGTGAGGCTACAGAAAGGAATAAAGTTATGAGGCATGAAATGAGGTAAATGAATGTTGGGGTCATGATGTGGTGCAAAAGAAGCCAGAAACAAAAGAACAAATATGATATAGTCTCTTTTAGAAAATACTTATAAGAAAATTGGGGCCTTGATTGTAAGCTCTCATAGCAGTTCACATTTAGTCCAGAGCTGTAATTGTTATTTCTAGATTTTGAAATGTTGTGCTATATATGTATAACTTGATATTTCCCTGGAACTTTGGCTACCTGTGTGACACCTAAGATTCATAGTAGGTGTTCTGCAGCTCTGAGAGTCGGCATTGCCATATACAACAGCCAATGAAAATAGACCAGGCCTCAATTAGAGATAAGAACAAGCGGATCAGGTTGGGACTAAGGTAAATCAGAATACAAGGGTAAGGATGACATAGTCTATATTTTAGAACTTCGCCTACTGTATGAGACCAAAGGAAGAAAGACTTATTTTGTCCCAAACTTAAATTTTTTGTAGCACATAATCTAACTCAACCTGTCTGGATAGCTAATTTAAACAACCCAAATACATGGAGCCCAGGATGGGAATGAGGGCTTGTAATTCTGTACAGCTTAATGTAATACCTGGGGACACCCAGAGTATGTTGGGCAAATAATTTAGAAGTATTGAAAAGGTCCCTTGAAGTATGGGAGAAAAAAAATATGGAACTATTAAGATTTATCTCCAGGGAAACCCCTGATACCATCTCAAATCTTACGGACTCCCAAGCCAATAGGCCAAGATGTTGATTGTGAGACTTGCTCTTATGAAACTTATTTCTGTAATGGAGAAGCGAAATCTGCCTATGAGTTACTTCCAGAAAACCTGTTTCATGCTCAAATGTGGCCTCTCTCTTTCTAAGCCTTGCAAGGAAATCTTTTCCCTCCCCACTGTGTGGGACATGACATCCAGGAGTGAAAGTCTCTGGCAATGTGGGAGATGACTCCCAGGGATGAGCCTGGCGCTGGCACCATGGGATCAACAATGCCATCCTGACCATAATGGGGAAAAGAAATATAGCAAAATAAGGTATCAGTAGCTAAGAGTTCAAATAGAGTTGAAAGGCTATTCTGGAGGCTACTATCATGCAAGCTTCAGCTAGATATTGCTAATTACCACAGTTTGCCAACCCCTTACCAAAACCATTCCCATTAACCCTGAAGAACATCTAAGGCTCCATCTGAGATTCTACAAAAGCTTCACGCACTAAGATTATTTTCCAGAAACCTACAACCTCCAGATGGGTTCCTAGGCCAGAAAAGTCCTGAAACCCAGAGAGGCCAGCCTCTTCAAGAACATCAAATAGTTCCATCCCCCTATCTCATACTATCAACACCCTCTTTCCAATATGAAAAAGTTAGAATGGGCATAGCCCAAATTCCTATAAAGATTGGGAGAAGGATCAAAGGAGAATGAGGAGTTAGAGAAGACAGGATTTAACAAATGAGTATGACTGTTGAATCATTATATTGATATTTCTTTTAGTCTCCAGTGTCTTGGAGTGGCTAGAAGGAAAAAACTGAAATTGTGAAACTGTAACCTATGCCAAACTCTGAAATCTGTTCTCTAACTTCTTGCTAAAATGTACATTGAAATGTATTGTTTTTTGTAAATATGCTATATTTCACTATAAAAAGTGTAAAAAAAAAGAAAAAAGTGATGCCCGTTTTTTCTGAAAAGAAACAAAGAAGGAAAAAAGTGATGCTGCAGTGACTATCGTTTTTTAAATTTTTATTAATAAAACCAATCAACACACAACATGAACATGCTTTTCTTTTTCTTTTTTTCGTCACATAGTTGTATATTCATCACCATGATCATGGAACATTTGCATCAATTCAGAAAAAGAAATTAAAAGAAAACAGAAAAAAAATTCGTATATACCATACCCCTTACCCCTCCCTTTCATTGATCACTAGCATTTCAATCTACTAAACTTATTTTAAAATTTGTTCCTCCTATTATTTATTTATTTTTAATACATATGTTTTACTCATCTGTCCATAAGGTAGATAAAAGAAGCATCAGACACAAGGTTTTCACAATCACACAGTCACATTGTGAAAGCTATATCATTATACAATCATCTTCAAGAAACATGGCTACTGGAACACAGCTCTACATTTTCAGGCAGTTCCCGCCAGCCTCTCTGTTATGCCTTAACTAAAAAGGTGATATCTATTTAATGCATAAGAGTAACCTCCAGGATAACCTCTCAACTCTGTTTGGAATCTCTCAGCCATTGACACTTTATTTTGTCTCTTTTCTCTCTTCCCCCTTTCAGTCGAGGTTTTCTCAATCCCTTGGTGCCGAGTCCCAGCTCATTCTAGGATTTCTGTCTCACGTTGCCAGGAAGGTCCATACCCCTGGGAGTCATGTCCCTCGTAGAGAGGGGGAGGGCAGTGAGTTTGCTTGTCATGTTGGCTGAGAGAGAGAGGCCACATCTGAGCAAAAAAAGAGGTTCTCCTGGGGGTGACTCTTAGGCCTAATTTTAAGTAGGCTTGACCTATCCTTTGTGGTGTTAAGTTTCGTATGAACAAACTGCAAGATTGGGGGCTCAGCCTATTGCTTTGGTTGTCCCCACTGCTTGTGAGAATATCAAGAATTCTCCACCTGGGGAAGTTGAATTTTCCCTCTTTCTCACCATTCTCACAAGGGGACTTTCAAATACTTTTTTATTCACTTTTCAAGTCCTTCTGGGATTTATCAAGGCATCACTCTGGACAAACCCACAAAATCTCATGCCCTGCTAAAGGTCCCATGTACTTATGATGTTGCAGTGACCATCTTCATGTATGAGATAATGGTGATTCTTTTTTTCTTTTTTTTGGTGATTCTAACCACGACTCTCACATTTAGCTGACTGGGACTGAGGTCCTTGCTCCACTGCCTACTTGTATGTACTTGAGCATTGCAATGTCATCTCTCTGACATAGTTCATTAGTCTGTAAAATGGGAAAACAGTCATATCTAATGGGCTTGGTGTGAACATTAAATGATAATGCAGATGAAGCACTTAGCAAAGTACCTGGTACATAATAAGCTGCTATTATTATAAAAGCCTTTGTGTTATTAAAGATTATTCCTTAGCTAGGTTTCCAGAAGTACAATTCATGGGTAAAAGATGATGACCGTCTTTAAACCTTTTTATTTCCAAAAGAAAGGGTGCAATCTGAACCTATCAAGACTTAGGTGTAGCAGTTTTATTGTACTATTGCTATAAATACTATTTTTGAGTCATTTTTTCATTCAGGAAAAAAAATTAACAATAGAAAGAAGTCCTCTTGCAGTTGTTTAAACGTATAAATTCTTTGGATACAAATTTTAAACATATTTCATAGTGTTTGTACCAACATTTTTTTCTTTTATGAATCAACGTCCTTTGACATTTTACCTCCTCTTAACATTATTGAATTCCCTGTGTCAATTAAAAGATTTCATTTAATTTTTTTAAATAAACATAATATTGCTTCTCTTTGCCTAATATTCAATGAAATTAGAAATATTATTTGGAAATATTATACCTAATAGTTAAAATATAAAAGTATTCATAGAATACTTACTATAAGCACTGCAGCAATGTTCTTGGCTACAGAGGGGGTGATTTGCAGAGCATGAGAAAACTGCCAGCCCTCCAGATCAAAGACAGCCTTGATTCCATTCCGTTGAGTTTCCACCTCCTGTACAATAAGTTCTGATGTGATTAGACTTACACGAAATACATCAAAAGCCGTGAAAACTTTTGGGTCCCAATGTGCTAAAAAAAAATAAAGAATATCATCTCTCAGCATTGTCTAAAGGATCAGAAAGACTTACAAATAAAAACTAATTCTTTTTAGACTTAATGGATCAAGAATAAAAACATGTACAAAGTTCACGAATTGAATATTTGATCAAACTGGTGGGCCAAGAACATGTGTCTACCTCCTCAAATCTCCAGACAAGAACAGTTTTAAGAATTGGGGAAATAAGAATGGATACAAGCTAGATTTGATTGGAGATGGACCCATAGTCCATAACAACCAGGAAAGGGCTGTGCCTAGAGAGGGGAATGCCTCTGGGCATGTGCCAAATTAGGGTGATGGAAAAGGAGAAGAGGAGGTCTGGATTACCAAGAACAGTTAGGTCTTACAGTAATCAAAGAGATTGCTAAAAGAAATGAATGAGGAGTAGGCAGACAGGTTGATGCCCCTGAAACCCCTCAACGACAAGTCACACATGGCAATCATTTGCCTACAGGCTGAAATGGGATGGGTAGGCTTTGGACAAAAGAGCCAACAAAAGGTACCCACAACCAGGAGACAGAAGTACCACATATGCTAAGAAGAGGAGTTGCTAACATTCTGATCCACGCATCTTACTCTTCCTCACCATTCCTGGGACAGGC
>PVIY010015374.1:0-53998 GCA_004026745.1 Myrmecophaga tridactyla | reverse complement strand
TAAATATAGTCAAGATGTCAATTCTACCTAAACTGATTCAATGCAATACCAATTAAAATCCAAGAAACTTACTTTTCAGAAATAGAAAAAACAATAACCAATATTATCTGGAAGGGCAGGATGCCCCGAATAGCTAAAAGTATCCTGAGGAAAACAAAATGAAGTCAGAGGTCTCATGCTATCTGACTTTAAGGCATTATTATGAAGCTACAATGGACAAAACAGCATGGTAATGGCATAAAGATAGATATACTGACCAATGGAATCGAATAGAGTGTTCAGATATAGACTCTCATCTATGGACAATTGATCTTTGATAAGGCAGTCAAGCCAACTCACCTGGGACAGAAGAGTCTCTTCAATAAATGCTGCCTAGAGAACTGGATATCCATATGCAAAAGAATGAAAGAGGACCCATATCTCACACCCTATACAAAAATTAACTCAAAATGGCTCAAAGACCTAAACATTAGATTTAAGACCATAAAACTGTTGGAAGAAAATGTAGGGAAATATTTTATAAATCTTTTACCAGGAGATGGTTTCCTAGACCTTACACCCAAAGCAGGAGCATTGAAGAAATAAATAAATAAATGGGAACTCCTCAAAATTAAACACTTTTGTGCATCAAATAACTTCATCAAGAAAGTAAAAAGGCAGCCTACAGAATGGGAGACAATATTTGGAAACAATATATCAGATAATGGTCTAGTACCCAGAATTTATAAAGAGATTGTTCAACTCAACAACAAAAAGATAGACAACCCAATTACAAAATGGGCAAAAGACTTGAACTGACACTTCTCAGAAGAGGAAATACAAATGGCCAAAAGGCACATGAAGAGATGCTCAACTTCCTTGCCTTTTAGAGAAATGCAAATGAAAACCACAATGAGATATCATCACACACTCACCAGAATGGCCATTATCAATAAAACAGAAGACAACAAGTGCTGGAGAAGATGTGGAGAAAGAGGCACACTTATCCACTGTTGGTGGGAAAGTCAAATGGTACAACTGCTGTAGAAGGCAGTTTGGCGGTTCCTCAAAAAGCTAAATATAGAATTGCCATATGACTCGGCAATACCATTGGTAGGTATTTACTCAGAGGACTTGAGGGCAAGGACTCAAACGGACATTTGCACACCAATGTGTATAGCAGCATTATTTACAATTACCAAGAGATGGAAACAGTCAAAATGTCCATCAATGGACGGGTGGCTAAACAAATTGTGGCATATACATACAATGGAATATTATGCAGCTGTAAGACAGAATAAAGTTATGAAGCATGTAAGAACATGGATGGACCTTGAAGAGATTATGCTGAGTGTGATTAGCCAAAAACTAAAGGACAAATATTGTATGGTCTCACTGATATGAACTGACATTAGTGAATAAACTTGGAATATTTCGTTGGTAACAGAGACCATCAGGACATAGAAATAGGGTAAGATAGTGGGTAACTGGAGCTGAAGGGATACAGACTGTGCAATAGGACTGAATATAAAAACTCAGAAATGGACAGCACAATACTACCTAACTGTAATACAATTATGTTAAAACACTGTATGACGCTGAATGTGAGAATGTCTATCATTCAGGGCTGGGGGCACAAATGAAATCAGAAAGAAAGATAGATGACAAAGATTAAGATGGTATAATCTAGGAATGCCTAGAGTGTATAATGATAGTGACTAAATGTACAAATTAAAAAAAATGTTTTTGCATGAGAAAGAGCAAAGGAATATCATTACTGCGAGGTGCTGAAAATAGATGATAGTTAATATTTTAAAATTTTAACTTATGTGTGAGACTAAAGCAAGAAATGTTTATTTGGTACAAAATTTATATCTTGACTAGTGCATTTTCTAATATAACTTATGTAGACAGCTTAACTGAACACCATAAGTACATGGAACCTTGAGTAGGACATGAGATTTTGTTGGTTTGTCCAGAGTGATGCCCCAATAAATCCCAGAGTGAATTGAACGGTGAACAAAATAGTATTTGCAAAGTCCCCTTCGGGGAATTGTGAGAAAGGGGGAAAATTCAACTTTCCCAAGTTGAATTCTTGATATTGTCACAAGCAGTGTGGGCAACCAAAGCTATAGGCTGAGCCCCCAGTCTTGGGGTTTGTTCATATGAAACTTAACCCCACAAAAGATACGTCGAGCCTACTTAAAATTAGGCCTCAGAGTCACCCCCAAGAGAACCTCTTTTGTTGCTCAGATGTGGCCTCTCTCTCCAGCCAACACAATAAGCAAACTCACCACCCTCCCCCTGTCATGGGACAGGATTCCCAGGTGTGTGGACCTTCCTGGCAACGTGGGGCAGAAATCCTAGAATGAGCTGAGACTCAGCATCAAGGGATTGAGAAAACCTTTTTGACCAAAAGGGGGAGAGTGAAACGAGACAAAATAAGGTGTCAATGGCTAAAAGTTTCCAAACAGAGTCGAGAAATAAGGTGTCAATGGCTAAGAGTTTCCAAACAGAATTGAGAGGTTATCCTCGAGGTTATTCTTACACATTAAATAGATAACACCTTGTTAGTCAAGATGTAATGGAGAGGCTGGAGAGAATTGCCTGAAAATGTAAAGCTGTGTTCCAGTAGTCATGTTTCTTGAAGATGATTGTATAATGATATAGTTTTCACAATGTGACTGTGTGATTGTGAAAACCTTGTGTCTGATGCTCCTTTTATCTACCTTATCAACAGACAAGTAAAACGTATGGAATAAAAATGAATAATAGGGAGAACAGATGTTAAAATAAATTTAGATTGAAATGCTAGTGATCAATGAAGGGGAGGGGTAAGGGGTAGGATATGTGTGAATTTTTTTCTGTTTTCTTTTTATTTCTTTTTCTGAATATGTGCAAATGTTCCAAGAAATGATCATGATGATGAACATGCAACTATGTGATGATATTGTGAATTACTGATTATATATGTAGAACAGAACGATCAAAAGTTAAGAATGTTTGTGTTTGGTGTTTTTTGGTATTAAAAAAATTAAAAATTAATAAACAAATTTTTAGAAAATGGGATGGTATATGGAAATATACCGTTAATGTAAACTAGGGAGTTTAGTTACCAGTAACATCATAATATTCTTTCATTAATTGCAGTAAAGGCAAATTACCAAACATGATGTCAATAAGATATATGGAAGAGGTACAGGATTCTCGTTTCTCTTTTTTTTCCCTCTTTCTTTGTGGAAGAAATGGAAATGTCCGCATATAGATTGTGGTGGTGAGTGCACAACAATGTGACTATACGAAAAGCCACTGATTGTACACTCAGGATGGATTGCATGGTGTGTGAATAAAAAAGTTTAAAAAAGTTTTAAAAAGTTTAAACAGAGGGGGTCCAAGGGTAGTTCAGTGGTAGAATTCTCACCTGCCATGTGGGAGACCTGGGTTTGATTCTGGCCCATGCACTTCCCAAAACAAGCAAGCAAGCAAACAGAGAAAGAATAAACAAACAAAAATTCAACAAATGGTGCCGCAATACCCAAATATTCATATGGAAAAATAATGAAATGTGACCCTGCCATAGAGCATATGAAAAAAAAAATCCAGAAGGATACAAGTGCTGCAGAAGATATGAAGAGAGATATACCTATTCACTGTTGGTAGGGAAGTAGATTGGTGCAGCTCTTGTGGAGGGCAAAGTGGTGTCTCCGCAGGAGGCTAAGTATAGGGTTGTCATTTGATCCTGCAACCCATTTTTCCGGTCTATACTTGGAGGAACTGAAAGCAGGAACAGAAATAGACAGCTGCACACTGGTCTTTATAGTGGCGTTATACATGATTTGCAGTGGATGGAGGTGGCTTAGAGGTACAGTGACTGATGAGCAAGTGTGAGCCGTAGTGTATACAATCAAAGGAATATCGAGTGCCTGCAAGAAAGAATGAAGTTGTGGTGCATGCAACTAGGTGAATGAGCCTTGGGGACATTATGTTGAGAGAAATAAGCCTGAAAAGAAAGTACAAATATTGCATGACCTCATTAATATAAACTAACTATAACGAGTAAATTCTGAGAATTGAATTTGAGATCATAGGTTATCAGGGGATAGAAAGTTGGCAGAGAGCAACCAATTGATGATTAAGGCATACAGAATGTTTAATAAGGCTTATTGTAAAGGTTCCTAGATCATAAACTTTTATAGCAGTCACATCTATTCCTGAGTTTTAACTGTTATTTCTAAATTCTGAGATGCTGTGCTCTTTATGTGTAATCTGGTCGCTCCCTGGAAATCTAGATATCTGTGTGACACCTGGGATTCAGAGTTCGAATTCTGCAGCTCTGAAAGTCAGCATTACTCCATATAGCAACTATTAAAGAATCTGAAAAGAAGAAAATAATTCAGTTAGAGATATGAATGAAACAGGCCTGGTTAGGAGGGTAAATCAGAATACAGAATAAAAGATGACATTGTCTGTATTTTAATACCCCAGCTTCTATGTGAGACCAAAGGAAGAGATGTTTATTTGATCCAAAATTTAAATTTTCTGTAGCACACTATCTAATTTAACTTTTCTGGTCAATTTATTTAAACAACATAATTGCATGGAAGCTCTGGTTATTCTGTACAGGTTAATATAATATCTCAATACACACTGGAGTATTTTGGGCAGAAAAAGTATTTGCAAAGTCCCCTTGAGTTACTGGAGGAAAATGTGAAGCTATTAAACTTCCCTACCTGGGGATTTTCTGATAGTCTCTTAAGCATTAGGGATTTCCAATTTAATAAGCCAAACCCTTGATCTTGATCTTGAGGCTTGCCCTTATAAAATGTATTTCTGCAATGGAGAATCTAAGCCTAATTATAGTTATGCCTAAGAGTCATCCCCGGATAACCTCTTTTGTTGCTTAGATGTAGACTCTCTCTCTAAGCCAAACTCTGCAAGTAAACTCACTACCCTCCCCACTACATGGGATCTAACTCCCAGGGGTGTAAATCCCCCTGGCAATGTGGGCATGACTCTCACAGAGGAGCCTGGCCCTGGCATCATGGGACTGAAAATGCCTTGTTGACCAAAATGGAGAAAAGAAATGAAACAAAACAGCTTCAGTAGCTAAGAGATTTCAAATATAGTTGAGAAATCATTCTGCAGTTTCCTCTTATGAAACCTTTAGCTAGATATTGCAAATTGTCACAATATGCCAAACCCCAACCAACAGTATTCCTGAAAACACACACACAAAAAACCCTGGAGTCTATCTAGGACTCTGGAAATTTTTCTTAGTACATTTATTTCTTCATAAATTTTAGGCTTCCAGATTTCTCCTATATCGGATTAGCCCTGAGCCCCAGAGATATCAGTCTCTCAGAGAACATCAAGCAGGTCCATTCCTCTACCCCATAGAGTCAACACCCCTTTCCGGCATGATGAAGTTAAAGTTGTCATTGCCCAAATATCCCTAAAGATTGAATGAATGGTCAAATAAGAGGTAGGAGGTGTAACTGAGAAATTAGGATTTTATAAATGATTATGACTCTGACTCATTATATAGATGTTTCGTTTTAGTTTCTAGTGTATTAAAATAACTAGAAGTATCTAAAATTGTTGAACTGTATTCCAGTAGCCTTGATCTTTGATAATGATTATATAACTATACAGCTTTTATTCATGCAACTGTGTGATTGTAAAAACCTGTGACCGACACTCCCTTTATCTGTTGCATAGATAGATGAGTAATAAAATAAAGACAAAAAGATAATAATGGGGGGGAGTACAAGGGTATGGGATGTTTTGGGTTTTCTTTCTTTTTTGGAAAAACGAAATTGTTCTAAAATTGACTGTGGTGATGAATTATTAGACTGTTTTCCATAATAGCTGCACCACTTTACGTTCTCACCAGCAATGTAAGAGGGTTCCAATTTTTCCCCATCCTTGCCAACACTTGCTATTGTCTGCCTTGTTTTAATTTTAATTTTTTTCTTTATTAGAGAATTGTGAATTTACAGAATAATAATGCATAAAATACAGAATTCCCAACCACCACCCTATGACCAACACCTTGCATTGATAGGTGACATTTGTTACAATTGATGATAGCACATTTTTATAATTGAACTATTGATTAAAGTCCAAGGTTTAATTTAGCGCTCACTGTTTGTGTGGTGTAGTTAAACAGTTTTCTTCAAAAGAAATTTTTTCTGTTACCATATAAACAATCTAGCTTTTTCCCTTTTAATCAAATTCAGATATATACTTCAGTGCTCTTAACTGTGTTCAGAATGTTGTGCTTCCACCACCATCATCCATTACCGAAGCACTTCCAATATTCCAAAATAGGAGCATTGTACATTTTAAGCCTTAATTTCCAATTCCTTATTCCCACCCTGCCCCTTAGTAACCTATAGTCTAAATTCTGACTTCATGTGTTTGCTTATTTATTTTTTTGGTATGCTGTATGATAGGGTTCACATTTCATTCTTTTTCCATGTGAGTATTCCGTTATTGCAGCATGCTTATTCTTTTTGCTTCAAATCAGTTGGATCATACAATATTTGTCCTTTTGTGTCTGACTTATTTTACTCAAAATGATGTTTTGTCTTTTTTTTGCATGGGCAGGCACCTTGTTTTGTCTTTTATTATAGCCATCCTAGTGGGTGTGAAATGGTTTAGATTTGCATTTCCCTAATGAAAAATAATATTAGGTAATTTTCATATACTTACTGGACATTTGTATATCTCATTTGTCTATTGACATTCTTTGCTCCATATTTTTGGGGTATACTCTTCATTTTTGAGTTGGAAGTAATTTTTTAAAATATTTTTATTGATGAAACAATATACAAACACAAAATTCTTAACATATAAACATGGAAGTATTTTTTATATATTCTAGATACATATCCCAGCAGGCATATTGCTTGTAAATATTCCTTGCATTCTTTGGGTTGTTTTTTGCATTTTCTTGATGGTGTCTGTTGTAGCATAAGAGATTTTAATTCTGATGAAGTTCAATTTATTCATTTTTTTCTCTTGTCTTTTATGATTATGGTGTCTTATATAGGAAGGTTTTGCCTAACCCAGTAGTGTCATGAGGGTTTACTCCTACATTTTCTTTTAAGAGGTTTTAGGTTTTAGGTCTTTTAGGTCTATGGTTGTTTTGTGTCAATTTTTGTGCATGATATGAAGAAAGGGTACAATTTCATTCTTCTGTATGTCTATATTCAGATTTATCAGCACTTGTTGAAAAGACTGTTCTTTTCCTACTGAATTGTCTTGGCCCTCTTGTTGAAAATAAATTGACCATAAATATTAAGGTTTCTCTCTGGACTGTCATTTCTATCCCATTAATCTATATTTCTATTCTATATTCCAATGTCACCCAATGCCACCCTGTCTTTATTATTATAGGTTTATAGTGAGTTTTGAAATTGCATAGTGTGTGTCTTCCAACTTTGTTCTTTTTATAGATTGTTTTGACTCTTCAGGGTCCCTTACAATTGCATATGAAATTTAGGGTCCAGATTTTACATTTCTGAAAAAGGATCATTGGGATTTTGATAGGGACAGCATTGAATCTGTAGATTACTTTGGAGAGTATTGCTATGTTAATAATTTTAAATCTTCTAATGCACAAACCTGGCACTTTTCCCCACATTTTTAGAATTTGGAATTAAATTTCCTTCATCGATATTTTATAGTTTTAAGTATATGTCTTGTACCTCCTTGATTAAATTTATTTCTTAAAATTTTATTATTTTGAGGCCATTGCGAATGGAATTGTTTTCTCAATTTAAATTTCAAACTGTTTATCAAGAGTATATACAAATTGTGCTTGCTTCTGCACACATATACTAAAATTGGAACGATACAGAGAAGATTAGCATGGCCCCTGTGCAAGGATGACACGCAAATTCGTGAAGCGTTCCATATTTTTTTTTAAAAAAAATAGGATATACAAATTGATTTTTGTACATTGATCTTGTCTCTTGCAACCTTGCTGAACTTACTGGTTCTAAGTTTTAGTGGGTCCCTTAGGATTTTGTATATAAAAGATCATTTCATCTGCAAATAGAGTTAATTTTACTTCCTTCTTCCATTATGGTTGTTTTTTTAAAATTCTTGCATAATTTCCTTGACCAGAATCTCCAATATGATGTTGAATTGAAGGGAAAAAGTAAAATCGTCTTAACTTTTTCCTGACCTTTGGGGAAAAACATTGACTCTTTTACTACTAAATATGATGTCAGCTTTGGGTTTTTCATAGAAGCCCTTTATCAGGTTGAGGAAGTTCCCAACTATTCTAGTCTGTTGAGTATTTTTATTGGGAAGGGCTGTTGTGTTTTGCTGAATGCCTGTTTTTTTTCCCATGGACAGACACTGGGAACTGAACCCGGGTCTCCGGCATTGTAGGCAAGAACTCTCCCTGCTGAGCCACTGTGCCCACACTTGCTGAATGCTTTTACTTCATCTATTGAGTTGATCATGCAGTCTTTGTCCTTTATTATATTGAAATGGTGTATTACATCAATATGTTTTTAGCTATTAAACCAACCTTGCATGCTGGGATAAATCCCACTTGGCCATGATATCTAATCCTTTTTATAGGTTCCTATAGATATACTTTTCTTATAATGACTTTTTATGGGTTTGTAAAAAGGTAATACTATCCTCATAACATGAGTAGAAAAGTGCATTGTTTTCCTGTATTTTTTGGAAAAGTTTATGAAGTTTACATTAATTTTTGTTTAAATGTTTTCCAGGGAATCCCTCAAAAGTTGCTTCACATAAGCAGAGCCTGGTTTTTGTGGAGATAGGTATGTTCTTTTCAAACAGTGATTTGCAGACTGCTCCAGGGCCAGGTGATCAAGGGCAGCAGGATGTTGGGGAGAAGAATATTCTCTAAGCCTTTGCATCAAGACCACTCTAGCACTGATGATTGGCAGCCAAAGTGGCAACAGGGAATGGCATCCTTCTTGGGGGAACTGCCATTCTCAGGGTGGGACCATCAGAAATGGTGTGAGAGAGGGTCTTTCACAAGGATCTGTGAACAACCATCATCAGCTGAGGGAAGTGAAGGCAGCTGTGTTTGACAATACAGTGAACAGCAGTAATATATGCAGTATGTGTGGCATATGGCTGCTTTTAAGGCTAAATTTGCTATCATGTACTAAACCAAGAGTAAGCATGACTACTATTCAGCAGGCCTAACATAAAAATATCTATGGGTTAGGTTTCCATTTTGCTGATGAGGAAACGGAGGCTCAGAACAGTTATGTAACTTTCCCAAAGTCACACAACATCATCAGTCCTGTAGCTGTCTCTCACAAGTCACTGGCTCTTTTCCATCTTAGCACTTCTCCTCTGGTTTACTTGAGATTCTCCTTCTTCTGACAGTCTCCTGGTCTCCCTGCTTGCCTCCTCTAATCTGCTGGGAAATCTTGTTGAAAGCAAACTTGACCATGTTGGTACTCTGTTGAGCATCCTTCCTTGGGACCTGGCCTTGCAGTACATCATTCAAGAGCCTTCACTGGGCTTGAAGGCTTTGGGTGACCTGGACTCAGCCAATCTTCTGCTTCCTCCACGGCTTTGCCCTGGGGGCACACTTGCTCTGCTTTGTGGAACTATTTAGAGCCCCCTAAAGCATCATGCTGCTTCAGGTCTCTTTACATTTCCTTGTGGTCTTACCTCTATGTGAAATTTCCCCTCCCACTTTCTTGCTCTTCCCTCTAACCTCATCTGATGCTCTCCCTCCTTAGGCACATTTGAGCAGCCCTATTGGGCACTCTGAGATCCCCTGGTTTATATCCTTCTCTTCTCTTTTTTCACACTGTTGATGCCTGTTGACTTGCCTGTATTTATACCCTGGAGGATGGAGAGCAGTGGTTTCAGGACCTAACATGCTGTGCACTTCAGCATAACTGTTTTTACTGAACATGGTGTGAATACTATACAGTACACCTGGACAAAGGAGCACCTTCCCCCCTGGCCTTGGAATCCTATTGGGAAAATCTCTGTAAATTGCCTTTATGCTTTACTGTCTTATTCAAATACTTGGCTGCAATCCATCAGATACTTCTCATCCATTAAATATAATTATATGCTTTGTTGGAATAGCCAGATGTTAAGCACAGAGAAAAGCAGATGTCTTTCATCCACTGGAAAGGTTATAAACTTATTTACATTGGCAATGAACCACAAGTATTTAAATGATGAGTGAAGTGGTCAGGCCACCTCCTGGAAAACCCAGGAATGCCACCTCTTATCAGAAGAAAGTCATCAGGAGGTGGGGGTGGGGTGGAGTTGTAGGTCTCTTAGGAATATGCATGACCTGGCTAATTGTACTGCCTGATTGAGAGTTTTTGGGTGACCCATGAAAGCTGTTCCTGAGAAGAGCCCACCACAACATAATGGGATTCCGACAGAAAATGTTTCGAGTGAGATTCCAGCTCTATCTCAGAGGGTGGTGCCAAGACCCAACCAGGCCCTGAGGCTATAGACCTGGAAGTCTTCACTGAGTATTTCTTCCACCTCCTGCTTCTGTCATCTGGTCTGATCCATTTTACCTTCCAAATACTTCATAAATGCTCCTCCTATTTCCTGTCCTGTCATCACTGAGCCCACACATGCTCTTGGCTGGACTTCCCCTACAGGGTCCTAATTAGTCTGTACCTGTAGGTCTGGCCCTTCCCATGCATCTTCCATTCAAAGGCCAGAGGGATGTACCACATATAACCCATGAATGACCATGTCCCACTCCTGGTTAGAGTTTTCTGGTGGTGCCTCATCACTGCTGGGTCAAGTCCAAGCGTCTCAGCATGGCACCCAGGACCCTCTATCTTTGTGCTACCTTCCCCTTCAGTCTACTGCTCCAGAAACATGATCACCTATACATGAAATTGCTCCCAGATCCCTGGGTTCACCTTCCTATTTCTAAACTTCACAACATTTTTTTTTTGCATTGGCTTCCCTTTCTGGAATTCTCTTCCCACCTTTGCATCCCCTGGAATAATCCCATTCACTCTTTAAAGCAAACTCAGTTGGATCTTTCCTTTAGAAAACCATCTCCAATTCACCTCTCTTGAGAGGTTCAGTCCTCTCTTTTCTAAAATGCTGTCTGTTTATAAGCTTTTATCATCACATATTGTGATGATATTGTGACATAATTTATTCATCATACCAGATTTCTCTCTCTTGGACTGGAATCTCCTTGAGGCCATTTAACAAGGTTACATTTAACAAGGGCATGCAGCACTTAGAATGGAGCCCGATTCTTGGAACAGTGCCTGGGATATATAGTTCTTCCTTAAAAGCTTGCTTAATTGAATATATACTATTGCCAACTTCACAGAAATCATTGAAGCAAGTCTGTTAAGTAAAACCACTAATTCAAAGAATAAAGTGCTCAAGAACACACTGGGCACATTATAGCAATGACTACTTTGCTCTTTTTCTGAAGAAAATAACTTCTTTTTTCATGACTATTTCAGTCTTTTCTATGTTATAATCTATCCCGAGAGGAGACTCATTTTATCTCTGCATAAGGAAGCTGCGTGGAGAGGATGCACTGTAAACCAAACGAAAGCTCACATGAACTCCCTCCTAACTTAGCTCATTTCTGGCCAGCCAGGGATGATAAACTGAGAGCAGCAGGACCAACAAGAGGTTTTTTCCTTCCTTTCCCTTTTCCTCCCTCTTGCTGCCCTCTTTCTCCTTTTCCTCATTCCTTGAAGTTTAGCCCGTTGTAATTTTCTGGCTCTGTTGGGAGGTTTTCATATTTTTTCCCACATGGTCCTCCTAGAACTGCCAGAGGGACACACAGGTTCTCTCTGGCTGTGTTTCCAGCCAGTGTTTGGTCGGATGCAGGGAGCAATCAGAGGCGGCATCTTTGTGAATGGGTGGGCTGACTTCTTCCTTTATCCTCAGAACTTTGCTAGATGGGGCCCTGTTGCAGCTTATCAGGGCTGCTAAAACAAATACCATAGAGAGGCTGGCTTAAACAAGAAGAATGTTTTGTCTTGTAGTTTTGGAGGCCAGGAAGCCAAAATGAAGGTATTTGGACATCATGCTTTCTCCTACAGTCTGTAACATTCTGATAGTGGCTTGCCAGCCAACCATAACTGAATCTCTGCCTGTGTCGCATGGCCTTCTCCCTCCTTCTGACTCCTGTCTCCTCCTCCTGCTGGCAAATTTCCCTTCTTTAAAAAGACTCCAGTCAATTAAGAGCTGTTCTGATTTTGTTTGTCCTCATCTTAAATAGTAATATCTTCAAAGAGCCTGTGCCGGTTTGAATCTATTATGTACCCTAGAAAAGACATGTTTTAATCCTGACTCAGTCTAATGGGGACAGCTGTTTCTTTTAATTCTGATTCAATATTGTAGGATGGAAATGTTTTATTAGATTATCTGCATGGAGATGTGACATGTCCAGCTCAGAGCTTGCACAGATGTAGGTGCCTGAAGAATTGTTGCTCCCCAGCTGACACAGACACAGGCAGCGCCCAGTAGAAGTCACCAAGTGCCTTTCCATGAGATGGTAAGCAAGCCAGAACCCAGAGTTGTGTCCTAGAGGAGTTATGTGAAGACCCACAGATATTCAGACAGAAAACCACTGGCATCAGAAGCTGGAAGCGACAGAATTGGGAACAAGGACCAGAAGACATCAGCCACATGCCTTCCCAGTTGATAGAGGTGTTCCAAACAACCTCAACCTTTCTTGAGTGAGGGTAACCTCTTGTTGGTACCTTAATTTGGACAATTTCACAGCCCTAGAACTATAAACTTTAACTTATTAAATTCCCTTTTTAAAAGTCATTATATTTCTGGTATATTGCATTCCAGCAACTTAATGAACTAATACAACATTCACTGGACTGGAGGCAAGGGCCTAAACATGTCTTTGTGGGGCACGTGATTCATTCCAAAACAGGTTCTAACCATTTGACTTGCTTGGTCTACATGACTGATTTTCCCACACAACTAAGAGCTTCTCAAGATCAATGATGCTGTCCTCTTCATCTTTGGGTGCCAGGTACAAAACTCATCCAGGAAATCTTTATGAACGAATTGATGAATGAATGAATGAATGAATGAATGAATTTATTGTCAAAGCAGGTTCTTGAGGAATTTAAGTCAGCAGAGAAATGTGGACTTAATAAAAGTGGAACTAAAAGCCACTGAGGTTTTCTGAGAGACATAACCTCATTCTACTTGAGAGCATCAGTTAACCACTTGTATCTTGTGAAATCATAGTTCATGAGTATGAAACACTCAGATAACTCTGACATGGAAATGTGGAGTTTCACCAAAGAAACCTGTGAACCTCAATGGGAGAAGGAATTATTTTTCTTAATTTTTTCAATACCTTCTTTCTGCCAGAAGACAGTGTAAATGTACCAGAGCAAAAGGCACTTTCTCCCTCTCTTGAGCAATATATTGTAGTGGTTTGCAAGCAACTCACAAATCTATTTCCCATTGCACTAAAGGAGACAGTAAATGCCAACGAAACATGACTTTAATTACAATTGCCAAATGTGAAGCCCTGATCTTCTCCCTGTTATACTTGTTTACAGTTTGAACACACTCTGTTAAGACACATACCAGTCATGCTAATTACACAAATATATAAATATTATTCTCCACACTTGAAAACATTTTTATTTAGGATGACTTAAATATTTCTTATGAAATGTTTCACATTGCTATTTTAGAGAGGAAATCATTGGAGAGATATTTTGGTTACTATGCCAGTTTGAATCTGGTGAACACCAAAAAAGCCATGTCATTTAATCCTCATTCAATATTGCTGGATGGGAGCATTTTGATTGTTTCCATGGAGATGTGACCCACCCAATTGTGGGTGGTAACTTTGGATCAGATAGCTTCCATGGAGCTGTGACTTTACCCATTAATCCTTTAAAAGACAAGGCATTTTGGAGAGTCCCTTTTTTGTAGAGCCCTGAGAAAACCAGCAGACACTGCCATGCTCACCATGTGCCCTTCCAGTTGAGAGAGAAACATTGAATGCCACTGGCTTTCTTGAACCAAGGTATCTTTTCCTGGATGGGTTAGATTAGACATTTCTATAGACTTGCTTTAACTGGGACATTTTCTTGGCCTTAGAACCGTAAACTAGCAACTTATTAAGTCCCCCTTTTCAAAAGCCATTCTGTTTCTGGTATAATGCATTTCGGCAGGTAGCAAACTAGAACAGTTACTGTAAGTTTTAGACTGCATGTCAGAGTGCCCTGGGTATAAGTCAATTCCTGCTTGCTGTTCTGCCTGAGGCTCACCACGCCCTCCCTTGCTTGTGGTCTCAGACCTGGGAAAAGTCCTCTCAGATCCATGCACTCTGCATCTTTAGGCAGCTTTGCTTCTGAGCTTGAAATCCCTACTGTGTGACCATCTCTCCTTGGTGGTGTATGAAAAGAAAGGAAACTAAAATATGTTGCATATTATGTCTCACAGAGTGAGACTTGTCCTGTACTAAGGGCTCTACATGAATTATCTCATTCACCCTTTAGAAGAAGCCTGTGAGATATATGTTATAAGCTACTTTCCACAAATGGAAAAAATCCAGGTACAGAGACATTAAGACAAATTCCAAGTACATGCTTGATTTTTTGCTTCCAGCCGCTTCATCCATTCCCTGTCCTTCTCTATCTTGCTTTGTGCTCCTTGAGGCTTATCTGTATGGACTAAGTCACTTGAGGAACCACATTTACCAATTTCTGTTAACTTGGTTAGTGGAAGGCATTGGCTGGAGAATAGATGGCAGGGAAAAGTCTGAGTTATTTATTTGACCTTGCTGCCTACTCTTTACTGTGTTTCTGTGGTGGCTCCTTCTCTCCACAACTTCAACTCTCATCAGGCAGCTCCTCCTTGATGACTCCCACTTGCAATGTGCCCTGACCAGAAATTCCTCCCTTAGTCCTCCAGGTAATGATGTCCACAAGTTGCTAGTCATGGAATGCCTCAACATCCCTACTTTCCTTTACTTCACAGCCTGAGTCACCTTTCATTGAAGTGTCCTGAGCTATCTGTCTTCTGCAGGGACCATAACTGATAATTCAGGTATCTCTGCTGATAATTCAGGTATCTCTGCTGCTAAACACTCGAGTGGGATTGGACCCTGGTCTTCTCTTACCCAAAACTGTGTCCTCTGCGTGACCTTCATCGTCTCCTTCTTTTATCTTTACATAAAGTGATTGCAAGAGTTTCTCTGACTGGAGATAGTGAGACTACTGAGCTCAGACTGACCTCGTCGCTCAAGACAATTGTGTCAGCCACAAATACTTGACAATTTAAGAACTAGAAACTGTATTTGACTAAGAGTAGCTGAAAATCCAGTTGGGGATACAAGAATCACATTAATGAAACAATTACATGACATTGATCTATGCTGTTTATATATTTTTTAAATTAAAATTTGAAAATTTAAAATAAATTCAATTTAAAATAAATTTTTAAAACTTAATGTGATTAAATTTTGTTGCATATCCAATTGTGAAAGCACACTCCCACAAATTAATGTATTTTCCTTGTCCTTGGAGTATATTTTCTTTCATGTTCCAGTGGCCCGTATGGCACACAGAAAATTCCTTCAAGTCACAGGGAGCCCAATGAATCCCGTCTTCATTCCTTCTTTATCTCACTTCTGTCCAGCTGTTGTCTTCAGTCTAGTGTGCTGGATTAGAAATGAGAAGTGACTTATTGATGTGTTTTCTATTTTAACCTTAACCCTTTTGACTTCTTCCAGCTCCAACTCCTTCTTTTCAAGACCATTTTTCTCACATATCTTGTCTAAAAAGACCCTCTAGTGCTACAAGATTTTCTTTTAAGTAAACATTTTTTCCTGCTTAAAGTCTAAGGGGCAGTGTATATTTGATTTCAGTGTTCTTTTTACTTCTTGCTCACCTGTAACATATTGTGCAGATATGCTTTCACAATGTTTTGTTTTTTCTAGCCCTGTGTTTTTCCTGCACGTATTTAAAGTGTAACATGTAATATAACAATGACCACAATTCAAGGAATTACCATATCCATGACTCTCAAAACTATCCTTATGCCCACTGGTAATCTCTTCTATCCTATCCTACCCTACCCCTTCTAGAAAATTTGCATTTTAAAATTTAAATTTACATTGAAGTGCATGGACTCATTCAGTTTCTACTTTTTTGTAGGGAGGGTCTGACTTATTTTACTTAACGTAACTATTTTGAGATTCAAGTATGTTATTACTTGTATTATAGTTTATTCCTTGTTTTTAGACGTGCTTTTAACAGCTGGTTATTTGTCTATGATAGTTCATATTTAAGGGAAATAGTTTTTGTATTTATCCTTATAGTTGCAATTTCTATTGCTAGTTATTCCTTTATGAAATTCCATTTTCAGTTTTACATTTAACATTTTACATTTAACATTTCTCTAATACAGATTTGATGTTGATGAGGATTTGTATATTCGAAAATCTTTAGCTTTGAAAGATATTTTACTGGGTAGAGTATTCTTGGTTGAATTTTTTTCTTTTAGTAATTTAAAAAGATTGCCTCACCCCAAATATTAAATATTAAAATAAATTGGTTAGAGGAAAATACTAGTGGTCAATGGGAGGGGGTTAGGGGTATGATATGCATGAGTTTTTTCTTTTTATTTCTTTTTCTGGAGTGATATAAATGTTCTGTGGAATGATCATGGTGATGAATATATAACTATGTGTTGATATTGTGAACCATTGATTGCACACGCCAAGTATGAATATTCATATGTTAAGAATGTTCATGTTGTATGTTGATTGGTTTTATTAATAAAAATTTTAAAAATATTAACAAACAATACTGTAAAGACATAGATATGCAAATTCCTAAAATGCTGCATCTATGATTTAGTTGGTAAAAAACACATTTAGCTGTATGCACAAGTTTAGTCTTCCATGTAAAAACCAGGTACTAAACTGTAAAAAAAGAAAAAACAATTGCTTTACCCATCTTCTGTCATGCATTGTTTCCTGTGAGAAGTCTGCTATTATTCCCAGATTTATTTTTCTATAAATAATGCTTTATTTCTCTGACAGCTTTTAAGATTTTTTCTTTGTTGTGTGTTTCAAACAACTTGATTATGATGTGCACGGTTATCATTTCATTCATTTTCTTGGGCTTGGTGTTTGTTGGTATTCTTTGATGTGTGGTTTCATGGTTTTCATTAATTTGGATTTTTTAATAATTATTTCTTCAAAAATTTTTTTCTTTTCCTTCCTTCCCCTTTGGAAACTCCAGTTATACATATTTTAGTTTTCTTTAAGATGTCCCAGAGTTCTACTGCTCATTTTTTGTTGTTGTTGTTAGTCTCTAAAAGTTGTGGAGTTTCACTTTTGGGTTATTTCTATTTCTATGTCTTCAAGTACAATGTTTTATTTTTCTAAAGTGTCTAATATGCTTTTAATCCTATCCATGTATTTTTCATCTAAGGCTTATATTTTTCATATCAATCTGATTAGGGACATTTTTCGCTTATTCCAGGTCTCTGCATGTTTAAACATTTCTCTTCTTTCTTGGACAAGTAGAATATAATTATAACTGTTTTACTGTCCTTGTCTACCAGTTCCTAAATATGTGTCATATCTGAGTCTGTTTCTATTGAATGATTGTTTTTCTCCTTATTATGGGCTGTATTTTCATGCTAGTTTTTACTGCCTGAGAGACATTGTGAATTTTACTTTATTGGTGCTAGATATTTTTGTATTCTGATAAATGTTATTGAGCTTTGTGGTTAAAAAATTTTAGAAATAAGTTCATCTTTTCATGAATCCTTTTTGAGCTTCATTAGGCAAGGTCAGGAAAGCCTCCTTTATTTTTGTAGGAAAATGTGACTTTATAAAGATTCTGCATAGGAATCTATCATTTAATGAAATATTTAAGCACTAAATTCACAGGAAATTATGAACAAGTGTGCATGGCAAGTGTGCAAGTTTTTAAGACTGGGTACACACATGAAGAGCACAGAAATATTTTTTATATAGCAGCGCTCAAGATTTGCTCACTTTTCAACACAGAATTACATCATAGGTTCTTCCAAGGTGTTTTTTAAAATAATGGACTGTATTGGATGTACAAAAATATTCTGCAAAAATTTATTTTTAATTGCAGTAAAATATACATAACAAAAATAATTTCTACCTTTTTAAGTGGACTATTCTTTCCTGTTCAGGACATGGACTAAACAGTGTAACTTTCACTATTATCTATTTTTAGACTCTTTAACCATCCGAAACCAAAACTTCTACTCATTTATCAATAGTCCCCCACCCTCAATAACTACTATTCTGCTTTCTGTCTCTATGAATTTGCTTTTCTTAAGTATTTCATATCAGAAAATCATACAATATTTGTCCCCTTGTGTCTGGTTTGTTTCACTCAGCATGATGTCTTCAAGGTCATTTGTGTTGTAGCCTGTAGTAGCATGTCACTTCTATAGAGGGCTGAATAATATTCCATTGTATGAGTATACCACATTTTGTTCATTTATTCACCTGTTGATGGACACTTGGGCTGTTTCCACATTTGGGCTATTGTGAATAATGTGATGATCATTAGTGTATGACTATCTGTTCACATTCCCGCTTTCAATTCTTTGGGGTATATACCTAGTTTTGGAATTGTGGTCATGTAGTAGTTCTACCTGATTTTCTTTAGAACTGCCAAACTGTTTTCCATAGTGGCTACAACATTTTATATTTCCACCAACAATGTATAAGTGTTCCTATTTCTCCACATCATTTCCAACACTTGTTATTTTCAGTACATTCAAAAATTCCATCCAGGTGGGTGTGAAGTGGTATCTTATTGTGGTTTTTAATTTGTATTTCTCTGATGGCTAATGACGTTGTTTCTTTTCAGGTACTTACTGGTTAGTTGAATATCATCTTTAGAGAAATACCTGTTCAAATCCTTAAATTGGGTTGTTTTTCTTTTGCTTGTTGTTGAGTTGTAAGGGTTCTTTGTATATCTGGATAATTCTGCCCCCTACTAAAGCAGTATCTTTCTAAGTACTCTACCTGATGGTATTTGAATCGTGAATTTTTTTTTTCTCTCTGGCTGCCGGGATGTCAAATTATTCCCAATGCTGTATGACCCTAGAGGTTGTTCTCCTGCTCTTTCCTGGTGGTACTTTCTCTGGGTGATTTCCACACAAGCATGTGCTGATCAGTACCCAGCTGAATACTTGAGGGAGGAACTCTGGTTCTCCAGAGCTTTCCTCCAGCCCAGTAGCCTGTATTGCAAATGCTGCATGGCCTCCTGCAGCTCCCAACTCTGTTTTCTTAGTTGCTGCTTTCTGTCTGAATGGATTCCCATGATGACTCACATTTCGGTTTCTCCTCTCTCAGGGATCATTAGCCTAGGCTATTTGATGTCTATTATCTAGAAACCACTGTTTTGTATATTTTTTGTTCAGTTTTTTGTTTGTGTTCGATGGAAGGGTAAATCAAATCCCAATTATTCATCATGCTAGGACACATAAATTTCAACATTTGCTTCATGGAATTTTGGTTTGGGAAGGTGGATTATTTCTTGTTTTGTTAAAGGCTGAAGTTGTTTTACCCACTTTTTCTGCTTTTTAATGTTTTTTGGGGGAGGGACGATACAAAAAAGCTTTAATTCTGCCATCTTTAACTGAAATTTCCACAAGATCAATAGGACAACAAAATGATCAGATTTTATATTGGATAAAGGTTTGATATCCTATGCATAGAAAGAAAATATACAACTTAACAACAAAAATAAACAAAATAATCCAATTATAAAATGGGCAAAAGATATGAATAGACATTTTTTCTGAAGCACAAATACAAATGGCTAAAAAGCACATGAGGATCTGCTCATCTTTATTAGCTGTAAAAGAAATGCAAATCAGAACTACAATGAAATAGCATCCACATCTATAAGAATGACTGCTATTAAACAAACAGAAACTACAAATATTGGAGAGGATGTGGAGAAATTGGAGCACTTATTCACTACTGGTGGAAATGTATAATGTACAACCACTGTGCAAGACAGTTTGATGGTTCCTTAGAAAACTATATATTAAGTTGCCCTATGACCTGTTAATACCAACATTAAGTATATACCTTGAAAAGCTGAAAGCAATGATGCAAACAGACATGTGTACACTGATGTTCATAGTGGCACTATTCATAATTGCTAAAAGATGGAAACAATCCAAGTGCCCATCAACTGGTGACTGGATAAACAAAATGTGATATATATACACACTATGGAATATTATGCAGCAGTAAAATGAAGTGAGGTCCTGAAGCATATGACAATATGGATGAACCTACAGAATATAATGCTGAGTGAGATAAGCCAGACACAAAAGGATATAGTATGATTTTACTATTATGACTCTGGTAAAGAGAGCAAACTCCAACTCATACAACCCAGGAAGAAAATCTGTACTCATATGCAGCAATGAATTAGATCTTGCATCTCTGCAGTGAGATTACACAAATGACTTCACAGACAATGACTTCCATGTGGTTCTTTTTTTTCTTGGGCAGGCACCGGGAATCAAACCTGGGTCTGTGGCATGGCAGGCGAGAACTCTGCCTGCTGAGCTACCATGGCCCACCCATGGTTCACATTTTTAACATTGACAATTCATACTAAAAATGTTATAAAAGAGAGAGTGAGAACAAAAGAAGTACTCTGGGCATTGGATGACATTACTGAGCTGCTGTACCAACTCTGTATTGCCCCCAAAGTTTTTTGAGTCCATAAGAAAAATAAGCTTGTGTGTGCTTAAGCAAATAAAAAAAAAGATTTAAAGATTTAAAAAAATGATCAGGTCTATACTCTGAAGCAATGACTATTTTTGAGTTTTCGGTCATTGATTGGAGTGGTCAAGGATTGTGAGAGGTAGATCATTGATTGGGAATTCCCAAGAGAGATGGTGAGGTTCTGAATCAAGGCAAGGGATTGACTAGAAATGTACAGATTAGAGAGAATCAAAAGATGTAGAGTTGTTAGAGTTTGGTGATTAGGTATCTGGGAGATGAAGAAGTAAAGGAAATGACCAATAGCTTGGAAAACTGTGTAAATTTCCCCATTGCAGCCTTAACTAATAATAGAATTATATGTCTTTAGTTTTCTGTGTTTTAACTAAAATTAAAGTAAAGACAATTAATCCATATATTTTTTTGTTTTTGCTCTGTTTTGCTTTTTTTTTTTCACATGGGCAGGCTCCGGGTATTGAACCTGGGTCTCTGTTTTAATCCTGATCCAATTCTTTAGAGTTGGCAAATATGGTTTGGAAACCTTTGGTTAGATTGTTTCCATGGAGATTGACCCACTCCCTTGTAGGTGTGACCTTTTAATTAGATGAATATATGACTCTGCCTATTTAAGACAGGTCTTGATTAGTTTACTGGAGTCTTTAAAAGTAGAAACATTTTGGAGAAACCTCAGAAGTGACAGAACTGACAGAGCCAACATGAGACCCAGATGTTTGGAGATGCAGAAAGTACATACCCCTGGGGAAGCTGTTTGAAACCAGGAGCCAAAGACCCAAACAGATGCCAGTCACATGCCCTCCCAGCTGACAGAGGTGTTCTGGACCCATCAGACTTTTTTTGAGTCAATGTATCTTTCTCTGAATGCTTTAGTTTGGACATTTTTATGGCTTTAGAACTGTAAACTTGTAATACATTCCCTTTTAAAAAGCTATTCCATTTCTGGTATATTGCATTCCAGCAGCATCTAACAAACTCATACATATGCTTATATAGTTATTTTATTTTTTTCAATTTGTGAATTTTATTCCATTGACATCCTACTAGGTAAGGGGATGATGATGAAAATTTGCTCTCTTAAAAACTCTTCTTCCATTTCCTTATCACTATTCTCCAACTGTGGTCAGGTTATTCTCATTTCCTTCACTGGTCACCTCTGAAAGTTCAAGCAACATTCTTTTTGTGTTTGTTTGTTAATTTATTTACTTAGATTTTTTTATTGTGAAAAATAACATATATTCAAAAAGCAATAAATTTTAAAGCACACTGCAACAATTAGATATAGAACAGTTTTCAGAATTTGGTATGGGTTACAATTCCACAATATTAAGTTTTTACTTCTAGCTGCTCTAAGATGCTGCAGACTAAGAGAAATATCAATATAATGATTCAGCAATCATACTTATTGGTTAAACCATATCTTCTCTGCATAACTCCACCTTCTCCTCTGATCTTTCTCCCAATCTTCAGGGTTATTTATGCTATGTCCATTCTACTTTTTTCATGTTGGAAGGGGCTGTCAATAATATGGGATGGAGGATGGAATTAGCTGATGTAGGGGATAGGCTGGCTTCTCTGGGTTTCAGGTCTTCTCTGGCCTAGGAATCCATCTGGAGGTTGTATGTTTCTGGAAAGTAATCATAGTGCATGGAACATTTGTAGATCTCAGATAAAGCCCCAGGTGTTCTTTAGAGTTGGCAAGAATGGCCTTGGTTTTGGAATGGGGGTTGGCAAGCCATCAAGCAATATTCTTAAATATTTATTTCTTGTTCCATTGTCTATCATAGACAATGTTTCTTTTTTCAAGGTGTACAATCAATGACTTTTAGTACAATCACAGAATTGTGCATTCATCACCACAATAAATTTTAGAACATTTTACTCTGAAAAAAAAAAAAACACCATACCCTTAACAGTCATCTCTCAATTCCTCTATCTTTCCTCAGCCCTACATAATCACTAATATAATTTTGTCTCTACAGATTAATTTGTACCTAAAGAATACTAAAATATTATTGTTAACTATAGTGCATACTTTGAATTAGGTGTGTTTTTCCCATACACCATCCTATTATTAATGTACATTTATTACAGTTCACAAAAGAACATTCTTACATTTATACTATTCAGTACAGTCGTTGCCCACAACAATTTGTTTATCCATTCATTGGCTGATGGACACTTGGGTTGCTTCCATCTTTTGGCAATTGTGAATAATGCCACTATGAAAATCAGTGTGAAAATGTTTGCTTGAATCCCTGCTTTCAGTTCTTCTGGATATATATCAAGTAGTGGAAATGTTGGATCATGTGGAAATTCTAGACTTAGTTTCCTGAGGAACCACCAAAACTGTCTCACCCAGCAGTTGCACCATCTTACATTCCCACCAGCGGTGCCTGAATGTTACTCTTTTTTTTTTTTTTTTAACATGGGCAGGCACCAGGAATCGAACCCGTGTCCTCGGGCATGGCAGGCAAGCACTCTTGCCTGCTGAGCCACCATGGCCTGCCCCTGAATGTTACTCTTTGTTCAATTCTCTCCAGCACTGTAGCCTTTTTCTTTTTAAATAGTGGCCATTTTAGTAGGTGGGAAATGATATTTCACCATGGTATTGATTTGCATTTCCCTAATAGCTAGTGATGTTGAACACTCTGTCATGTGCTTTTTTTTGCCATTTGTATTTCCTCTTTGGAAACAATGTCTATTTAATCTTTTGTGCATTTTTAAATTGGATTGTATGTCCTTTTATTGTTGAATTGTAGGATTTCCTTATAAATCCTTATTGGATATGTGGTTTCCAAATATTTTCTCCCATTGCATGGGTTCTGTTTTCACTTTCTTGATTAAGTATTTTGAAGTATAGAAGTGTTTTTTATTTTGAGGAAGTACCATCTATTTTTTGTTTCATTGTTTGTGCTTTGAGTGTAAAGTCTAAGAAGCCACTGTTTATCATAAGATCTCAAAGATGCTTCCCTACACTTCCTTTTGGAGTTTTTTGGTCCTAAATTTTATATTTGGTTTCTTGATCCATTTAATTTTTGTGTAATATGTGAAGTAGGGGTGCTGTTTCATTCTTTCGGAGGTGGGTATCCAGTTCTCCCAGCACCATTTATTGTTGAGACTATTCTGTCCCAGTTGAGTAGGCTGGGCAGCCTTGTCAAGTATCAGTTGACCATAGATGTGAGAGTCTATTTCTGAACTTTTAATTCCATTTCATTTGTCAATATATCTATCTTTATGTATTACCAGGCTGTGCTGACCATTATAGCTTTGTAATATGCTTTAAAGTAAGGAAGTATGGGCCCACAAATTTCATTCTTCCTTTTCAAGATGGTTTTGGCCACTTACCTTTGCAAAGTAGGATGTTGGAATTTTATTGGGATTGTGTCAAATCTGTAAGTCAATTTCAGTAGAAGTGACATCTTAATAATATTTACTCTTACAATCTTTGAACATAGAATATTCTTCCATTATTTAAGTCTCCTGTGATTGCTTTAAGCAATGTTCTGTAAATTTCTGTGTACACATCCTTTATATCCTTGGTTAAATTTATTCCTAGCTATTTGATTCTTTTAGTTGCTATTTGTATTAGTTAGGGTTCTCTAGAGAAACAGAATCAACAGAGAACACTCACAAATGTAAAATTTATAAAAGTGTCTCATGTGACCGCAGGAATGCAGAGTCCAAAATCCACAGGGCAGGTTGTGAAGCCAACAACTCTGATGGAGGGTCTGGACAAACTCCACAGGAGAGGCTTGCCAGCAGAAGCAGGAATAGAATCTGTCTTTTCTGAATTCTCCTTAAAAGGCTTCCTGTGATTAGATTAAGCATTCCAGAAGACACTCCCCTTTGGCTGATTACAAATGGAATCAGCTGTGGATGCAGCTGACGTGATCATGATCTAATTCCATGAAATGTCCTCATTGCAACAGACAAGCCAGCACTTACCCAACCAGATAAACAGGTACCACAACTTGGCCAAGTTGACACATGAACCTGACCATGACACTATATAAATGGAATTTTTCTTGATTTTCTCCTCAGATTGCTCGTTACTAGTGTATGGAAATGCTACTGATTTTGTCCTGTGTATCTTGTGTCCTGTCATTCTGCTCTTTATGAGCTTTAATAGCTATGTTGCAGATTTTTCAGGACTTTGATCATGTCATCTGCAATAATGAAGTTTTTACTTCTTCCTTTCCCATTTGGATGCCTTTTGTTTCTTTTACTTCCCTATCTGCTCTAGCTAGAATTTCCAGCCAATTGTTGAATAATAGTGGTGGCAGGGGGCATCTTTGTTTTGTTCCAGATATTAAAGGGAAAACTTTCAGTCTTTCCCCATCCAGTATGATGTTAGCTTTGTGTTTCTCATATATGCACTTAATCATGTTTGGAAGTGTCCTTCTATTCCTATCTTTCAAAGCTTTTATCAAGAAAGGATGATGGATTTGTCAAATGCCTTTTCTGCATCAGTCAGAATTGAAATGTTTTTCCCTTTCACTTTGTTAATGTGATGTATTATACTAATTGATTTTCTTGTGTTGAACCACCCTTGCATGCCTGGGATAAAATCCACTTTATCATAGTGTATAATCATTTTGACGTGTTGGTGGATTCAATTTGCAAGTGTGTTGTTGAGGATTTGGGCATCTACAGTAATTAGAATAATTGGTCTGAAATTTTCTTTTCTTGTAGCGTTATTATTTGGCTTTAGCATTAGGGTATTGTTGGCTTCATAGAATGAGTTGAAGTGTTTTCTCCTTTTCAATTTTTTTGGAAAGCCTAAGCAGGATTGGCATTAATCTCTTTTGAAAAAATTGGTAGAATTCACCTGTGAAGCCTGGACTTTTTGGTGGAAGGTTTTTGATGACTGATCCAATCTCTTTACTTGTAATTGGTCTGTTGAGGTCTTCTATTTCTTCTAGAGTCAGGTTAGGTTGTTTCGTATGTTTCTAGGAATTTTTCTATTTCATCTAAATTTCTAGTTTTTTGCCATACATTTCTTCCTAGTATTCTCTTATGATCCTTTTTACTTCTGTGTGGTCAGTAGTGAGGTTTCCCTTCTCATTTCTGATTTTATTTATTTGCATCTTCTCTTTTTTCTTGTCAGTCTAGCTATAGTTTGTCAATTTTATTGGCTTCTGAAAGAACAAACTTTTGATTTTGTGTATTCCAATGACTTTTTATTTTCAATTTTATTTATTTATGCTCTAAGCTTTGTAGTTTCTTCCCTTCTTTTTGCTTTGGGATTAGTTTGCTGTTTTTTCTCCTAGTTCCTTTAGGTGTACAGTTAGGTCCTTGATTTTGGTCTTCCTCTTTTTTTTAAAAATGTAGGCACTTAAGGCTATAAATTTACCCTCTCAGCACTGTCTTTGCTGGATTCCATAAGTTATGATATGTTGTGTTCTCATTTTCATTCATCTCATTTTCACTTCTCTCATTCTCATTTCATTCTTGGAATTTCTTCTTTGATGTATTGATTGTATAAGAGTGTGTTGTTTAACCTGCATGTATTTGTGAAGTTTCCAGTTATTTGCCTGTTATTGATTTCCAGCTTCATTCCATTATGATCACAGAAAGTATTTTGTGTGATTATAATCTTTTCTTTTCTTTTTCCACATAGGCAAGCTTTAGGAATCGAACCCGAGTCTCTGGCATGGCAAGCGAGAACTCTGCCACTGAGCCACTGTTGCCTGCCCTGTGTGATTATAATCTTTTACAATTTATTGAGACTGTTTTGTGACCAATATGTGGTCTATCTGGAGGATGATCTATGAGCACTTGAGAAGAATGTATATCCCACAGTTCTGGGATGCAGTGTTCTAAACATGTCTGTTAGATCTAGTTCATTTTTTTTTGGTTTTTTTTCAGTTCTCTGTTTCCTTATTGATCCTCTGTCTAGACATTCCATTTATTGATGAGAGTGGTGTATTGAACTCTCCAGTCATTTTTGCAGTGTTATCTATTTCTCCTTCCAGTTTTGCCAATGTTTACCTCACGTATTTTGGGTGCATAAATACATGATTATTTATGTATAATCAAGCATAAATATTTGATTAGGTGCATAAATATTTACTACTGTTATTACTTCTTTATCATGCCCATTTTATTAACGTATAGTGTTCTTCTTTGTCTCTTGTAAGAGTTTTTCATTTAAAGTATGCTTTTTCTATTTTATTATAGCTTCCCCAGTTCTTTTTTTGATTACTGCTTGAGTGGAATATCTTTTTCCCACCTTCTCCTTTCAACCTATTTGTGCTTTTGGGGTTAAGGTGAGTCTCTTGTAGATAGCATATAACTAGATCATACTTGTTATCCATTCTGCCAATCTGTGTCTTTTGATTGGGGAGTTTAATCAATTAACATCCAGTATTATTACTCTAGAAGGCCATACTTGCTTTAACTATTTAATCTTTTGTTTTCATTTGTCTTATCTTATTTTTGTCTCTCTTTTTTTTACCTTTTAGTTTATCTTACTGATAATCTTCATTTCCATACTTCCCTCAAGCCTTTCTTGTCTATTTTCCTTTCACTCTGCAGAACTCCCCTTTAGTATTACTTTTTGAAATACTAAAGATTTCTGGTAACAAACTCTCTCAATTTCTTTATCTTTGAATATTTTAAACTCTTGTTCATTTTTGAAGGGCAGTTTCACTGGATAAAAAATTCTTGCCTGGCAGTTTTTTTCTTTGAGTACCTTAATTATATCATACCACTGCCTTCTTGCCTCCATGGTTTCTGATGAGAAATCAGCATTTAGTTTTATTGAGGATCACGTGTATATGATTAATTGTTTTTCTTTTGCTGCTTTCAGAATTCTATATTTATCTTTGGCATTTGACATTCTGATTAGTATATATCTTGGAGTAGATCTGTTAGAATTTGTTCTGTTTGGAATATGTTGTGCTTCTTGGATTTTAATAGTCAAGTCATTCAAAAGAGTTGAGAAATTTTGGGCCGTTATTTTCTCAGATAGTCTTTCTGCCTCTTTTTCTTTCTCTTCTCCTTCTGAAACACCCATGACATGTTTCTTTGTGTGCTTTTGGCCATTGTTTAATTCCCTGAGATCCTGCTCAATTTTTTCCATTCTTTTCTTTCTCTCTCTTCTTCTGTCTGTAAGATTTCAACCATCTTTTCTTCTAGTTAACTAATCCTTTCTTCTGCCTGTTCAAATTTGCTGATATATATGTCTAGTGCATTTTTAATCTCTTCTGTTGTGATTTCATCCCCATAACTTCTTTTTTTATTTGTATGCTCTCAAATTCTTCCTTGTGCCCACCAAGTATCTTCTTAATATCCTTTATCTCTTTAGCCATGTTTTCTTTCATCTCTTTGAATTCATTTAGTAGATTTGTTTGAAAATTTTTGGCTAGTTGTTCCAAAATATTGTGTCCTATAACTTTTTAATTTGTTTCTTTGACTGGGTCATACCTTCCTATTTCTTAGTATGGTTTATGATTTTTTGCTGATGTCTAAGCATCTGATTATCTTGATGAGTATATTCTGATGGTCAGTATATCTCTCTTATTTAGGTTTTTATTGTTGATTCTCTTTCAGTTAAAGTTCTTCTTTGACTTTTAGTTCCACTTATTATATATCTTTAGAATTGCCCATGTTTAATTAAACTTATTTAGGGGCACAGGAAGAGGTGAAGACCAGTTCTAAATGACTTTGGAGAGAGGGTTGGGAAAGACTGTAAAAGGACCCCCCGTCACTTTTTTTTCACTCCCCCAATTGTGCTTTCTTGACCTGTCTAGCACCAGCAGATGGTGCTCTTCTGAAAACTATTCTTTGCAGGCTGGTGGTGGGTATTTCAGTTTGCTAATGCTCCCAGAATACAATATACCAGGAATGGATTGGCTTTTATAAAGGGAATTTATTAAGTTACAAGCTACAATTCTAAAGCTGTGAAAATGTCCCAATTAACACTTGTCGTGGGTGTTTCACCAGGAAGAGGATAATGTCTTTTAAGAAAGGTTGATTCCAGTGTGTCTCTGTCACATAGGAAGTCTACTTGTCCTTCTCTCTTGGTTTTGGGTTCAAACAGCTCTCACAGCTCCTTCTGCATCTCCCAGACATCTGTGTCTGAGTTTTCTCCAAAGTAGACCACTTTTAATGGACTCCAGTAAACTAGTTAAGACCCAACTTGAATGGGTGAGGTCACGACTCCTTGGAAATAATTTAATAAAAAAATGCATACCCACAATCAGGTGTGTCACATTTCCAGGAAAATAACCTAATCAAAAGGGCTCACCTTAAACAATGGGTCTGCCCCACAAGATTGGATTAGGATTAAAAAGAGCATGGCTTTTCTAGAGTATATAACATTTTCAAACCAATACATTCTACCCTCTGGCTCCCCAAAAGAAATGTTCTTTCCATATACAAAATTCATTTATTTCATCACAATATCACAAAAGTCTCAAACCATTTCAGTAACAATATAAATATACAATATAAAGACAAAAACGGTACCAAATCTCATCAAAGTCAGCTATAGGCATGGTTTGTCCTAAGGCAAAATACTCCTCTGGCTGTGAACCTATGAAAATCAGATCAAGTTTTCTGCTGCCAACATACAGTTGGGGAACAGTCATAAGATAAACATTTCCATTTCCCTAGGGAAAAATTGAAAGGAAAACAGGGGTCACCAGAACCAAACAGGTCTGAAAACCTGCAGGGCATACTCCATTAGATTTTAAAGTCTGAGAGTCATTCATAGAATGATATTTTCTCCTTAGGACTTGTTAAAGCACTAGTTCCACCCTTTCCAAGGGTTTACACAGCAGCACTTCTCTTTCTAAGCACTGGGGTGAGGGTTTTAACATATCTGAGCATTGGCTATACCAGCTTGTTCTCAGCTCCACCCTCCCCTAGCATTTGGGCAGCACCTGAATTCTCTACCATCTTTGGCACACCTGCTCAACCCCTTCATAACAATGGGATGGTCAACAGTCCTCACCACCACCCTCCGCCCCCCCCGAATCCCTGGGCACCAAAACTCTTCCTGAATATCAAGGTGGAAGGCCTGCCTTTTGCTTTCAGGGCAAACTCACTCTTTCCATGTATACAGATAGATCTTCTCTTCCTGCCCAAGATTTCCTGGCTCCAGACCTTAGGTTCCATGGTTTCACCTGTGAAATAATTTTCCCTTCAACGTGTCCCTTTTCTGGGGTGCATAACAATTTCAAACCGTTACAGTGGTCTTGAAACAATGTCCCCAGGGAACCCTTTCTGGGACAGGCTAGAACCATGATTCAGAGCCAGAACTCAGCATTCCAAACCTGCTGATCAGCAACCACACTAGACACTCAGCCTCCCTGTACCCAGGGAGAAAAGTTCGCATACTCCACATTGTCTGCAGCAGCCAGCCGTAGACCACTGAAGCTCCTTGTATCAAGGAAGGTGGGGATGGGAGCTGGTCAGTGCCACAGCATGGTTCACTCATAGTTTCTTTGTCACAGCTTCTCGGTCTCCCCATCCTGCTTTTCCCTGGATGCTGTACATTGCTTCCCTGGTCTCTGGAGCCCCAGGACCATTGTTTCTGCCTCTCCACTAGCTACTTTTAGAAGAGGAGTATATTCTGCAGCTCTCAACTCCACCATCTTCCCTGGAATTTCAGTTGTGTTTCTTGATTCATTAGCTTGTAAGAAATGTTTTCAATATTTACATTTTTATATTTAAAACAATAGTTACAGTTGTCATGGTTTTTCTAAAGAATTATTCTAAAATATGAACCTGGATTAATAATTCATAATTATTTGATTACTATGATTCATGAAATCATTCACTGCATAGTCAACAAATATGATTTGTTACCTATTCCATGCATAACCTCTAGTGCAGTTAGCAGAATGGAATTTCTTTTTCCTAACTTAATCATTTGCCTTTATTATATCCTCAAGTTTATCATATTATTATGAATATTAGCTATTGTATCATATTCCACTTTATTTTCCCCAGAGGCCTCTATCTCTTCAATAACCTTATATATTCCTGCTCTAATCTATACTAATTATTCTCTAATGTTGTTCCACAGCTGGTAACTTTCCTTCACGGCTCCTCTGGGTTAGATCTGCTCTTACGTGGATTACAAATCTTTATAATTCTTACATTGGATTACTTCCTCAGGTGTCTTTCTAATGAAGAATAAGAGGAGAGTAAAATTTCATAATCTTTGAACATTTGCATGTGCTTATTCTTTCAGTACAGTATATTGATTATTTAGCTAGATATAGAAAGTGAGGGGGAAAATTATATTTACTCTGAACATTAAAAACAGTACTATCTTATATTTTAACATTTAGGGTTTCTGGTGATAAGTCTGTCAGTTGTATTCTTTCTTGATAGAAAATCATTTTGTTCCTCTATTCAGAAGCTTTATTCTTGCTGTTCTAACAGTTTATAATACTAGGTTTAAGTGAAGATATTTTTAAGTTAATTTTTCTCACAATTCTATAAAACCTTTTTTCATTAGAGAAGTAGGTTTACAGAAAACTCATGCATAAAATACAGAGTTAGCATATACCTCCTTTGTTATTAATGCATTGCATTAGCATGGTATATTTGCTACAATTCATGAAAGAACAATAATATAATTGTACTATTATCTGTCATCCTGCTTTATATCAAGGTTCACAATTTTTGTTGTACAATCTTATGTTTGTTTGTGCTCTTAATTTTTATCCTAGTAATGTATATAAAACCTAAAATGTCCCCTTTTTAGCCAACTTCAAATATGTAATCTGCTTGGCTGTTAATTATTTATACAATGTTAATCTGAAGTTACATAAATTTATTTATTCCTATTAGTGAGCTTTTGAAATCATGGGTTGAATATTTCTGTTTTCTATTTTGTCTCATATTTGTTTTTTATTTTATGTAAAGTTAGATGTCCTTGGCTTTATTTTCATACTTTGTATTTATTCTAAACTTCCAGCTGTCACTTTAATTTCTAACATCTCCATTGTTCTCTGATTATTCCTTTTGAGAGCATGTTTTTTTATTGTACTTGATTTTCTTAAAAAAGCATTATTTAGAAGATGTGTGCTGTTTTGTATTTTATTGTATTAGATCTTATTTATTTATTTCCTAGTTACTAGACTATGATTGCTTTTGTTTCCTTCTGGGCTTTTTCCAGCATCCACCTTGTTTCTTTATCTTCATGTTTTCCTTTCATATTGTAAGCTGTCCCAAAACATTTCATGGTCATATGAAAATATCACATGGAAGACATAGATCAAGTATAGCTCTCATGATATCAAATGCAAATGGATTAAATTCTCCCATTCAAAGAGAAAGATCAAATACTGATATTGGGTTAGACAAGAAGAAAAATGTCCATAACAGCATCATTATGGCATTTATAAGTATTATAGTGAGTCAAATTTTGAAAAAGAAAAGTTGAAACTGTAGTAAAAAAGATATCGGCAAAATGCAAACTAGAAGAAAGTAAATGTGATGCTATTAACCTTATATGTGGTACTATTTAAGTTTTGAACATTTAACAGGATAAAAGGCAATTTTATATAATAGGATAATACATCTAAAAATGATTGAAACACTGTCTGATGTGAGGGAAGTTCTCACTAATTCTTCACTTAAATATTGAATTACATTATATTATATATAATACAATTATTTTGATTCTCTGTGCACCAAAGAACTAATAGATTAACAAAAAATTTAGCAAATTCATTGTGGAAATCTAACAACATACAATTATTTTGGTTAGGGATTTCCATATACATCTATTAAGACAGAGTATGTCAAATAGTTTAAAAAATACAGTAAGGAGGTCAAATAACTGGAAATTATGATCAAGATTGACATTTTGAATTAGAAATATTTCTTACTACTTTATGGGAAGATTTGAATACTAAACTTTGATTCTGAGAAAGAATGAGAACTAATTTGTTAATGAGGGCGAAAAAGATGAAAAAAGTTACAAGGACTATAGTGCAAGGGGGAGAAAATGCCGTCCTGGAACTAAAATAAGGTGAGAGAACTGGTGTGGCTTTAAAAGAGACAAAGGAGCAGGGTTACTGATGGGAAACTTGGAGGTCCTCCATCAGAAAGTTGGGGAGGACGGGAGAGGGACTTCTGCCCAGGAACAGCCTCGTGGCTGGAAGGGCCTCTATTCAGGGTTTATTCCTGAACCATGTGGTACTTGATCTCTCACACGCACAACTTGCCCAGGTTTCTCTTGGGTGAGGTCTTCCCACCACTTGTGCTTAGGGAATTTCCCACAACCTCTTCAGTCAGTACCAGGGGATTAGTTGACTTCATCAGCATCTATCACCTTACTTCCTGACTAGCTGGGGCAAATGGTACTTCTGTTTGCTCCCAGACTAGGCTTATCTCCATCTATTTACATCAAATAAATAAATTATATATTTTAACACCTATTATCTATGTATATTAATGTCTAATATACATGTTGCATATATAAAATCTAAGCTATCTCTCTATCATTTATCTGTCCGTACAAGTATATATGTACATACAAACCCAAGAAGTATATGAATTTGTGCGTGTGTGAGAGTATGTGCTTAGGGGCACTGTCAGTCGACTAAGGGAAGTGTGTGGAAACATCTTCAAAACTGCACTTGGTTGAATTTAAAGACGCAAGCCCAGGGTCACTGAGTGTGGGGAATGTTAATGAACTCTCAGATGCAAATGGTGAAAACATGGGATTTGAACTTAGAGAGATCCAGTTTCAGAGCCTACCTTTTGTCATTTTCTATAACATCCAGAAATTTCATAAACACTCTGAGTCTGCATTTCCTTATATATAAAATAAGGATAATGATTTATATTTCTCAGGGCTGTTGTGGGAGGAATGCATAACATAGGTAAAGTTTCTAGTCATCTGTCTGGAACTTGAATGATGCTCAATACATTAAAGGCATTATTATAATCATATTTCTTAGTTAAACACCCTACTTGATCTTCATCAGATTTATTCAGATTTCTCTTTACATACTGAGAACAAAGACTGTTAGGTCTTTCCATAATGGTGGTACCAGGCAAACTTTCTCACTCGACAACATTGTTTTATTTTGTTGTTGTTAGCTATTGAGAAAAATCTAGTACTATTTCACATTCAGGTTCTATTGCGTGCCCCACTCTGCTATGCTCATAAATCCTGTGTTTATATAAATGTGTTATCTGAAACATAGTACCACGGGATGGACAAAGGAAAAAAGTTTTCATGGTCAAAAAGTGTAGGTAATGTTGCATGTTATATAAAATGCCTTTCTTTATTCCACTCTTCTGGAAATGCACAGAACACAGTAACATAATAAAGACTAAGCTTGTTTATCCCCCAAATTTTAAAAACCAGTTTGGATATAGAACTTATTTTTTCCCATGAAGTATCCAGTAGCAATCCAAGTAAGTATCTAGACATGCCCCATAGCTGGTGTTTTTAATATGCTAAGGGTGTTATGAGGACCAAAGAGCAAAGTGTTGCCTTGTTGGTCAGTGTTTCCTACAAATCAATACCTTCAGCTAATTTTCAGGAGGGCTCCGTGGGAGGGCCTGCCACTCTTGATTTATGCTTCCTCGATATCTTGCTTTTCAAGTTGATTGATGCATGAAATGATTTTGCATTACTCTGCATTAGCAAAGGTTTGTTCTGACATTCCAAGGGGAGTCAATCAGAAATCCAATTTGAGGTTAAGTCAATAAACTGCTAGTTTCCCCTCTCCCCCTTACTTATTAATTACATTAATAGAATCAGAATACTTGTTCTCCTCAAATCCTGCCAATATAAAGTTATGTATTATTAATAGGATTCTTCTCTGTTCCAGGTGCCCTTCATATGCTGAAATATTTAATACAGTGATTCTGTGACAATATCTCATTTAAGAGATGAGGAAATGAAGACTAAGAGAAGTTTAACAACTTGATTATTGTTAAGTAGAATGTGGAGCCAAAATTCTAATCCATGTATTTCAGATACAACCTGAATGCACTGTGTTCTACTACAAATCACAGTTCTCCAGAATCCTTACTTGCCCAGCTTTATTGGTTAACTATAAAAATGTTGTGCAAAATATAACCCCAAAACTAAGTGGCTTAAGACAACCATTTTCATAGATCTGTGAGTAGGTGGGTATTGGCTGATCTAGATTGGGCTCTGTTCTATGCATTTCTTATCCTCCTTTCAAGACCAGAATGTACCTGGGGAAAGTTTTTCTCATGGGGAAAGCAGAGACCCAAGAGATGGAGCAAATCATGAAGTTGCTTTTCAAGCCTTTGGGTACATCATTCCCATTAACATTCCATTGGCTGAAGAAAGTCGCATGGCCAATGCCAAAGTCATGTGCCTTCTTCAGTAGCAGAAGAAGCTTCAAAGTCATGTGCCAAAGAGCATGGAGGTAAGGCATGGATAATCTGAACACCTGAGGCCAGAATTGGTCACTGCTGCTATTACTTTATCACTTTGCCTCTTGAACTCCAGGAAGAATCTCACAAAGCCTATATCACAGCTTCTCACACTCAAGGGATCTCCACAAGATTGGTCCATTGGCACCCAAGACTCATTATCTCATTAATGGTCACATCACCCTCAAGCAGTAAGTGCTAAGTCACCAGGCTTGCCCTCTGTAGCCCGCGACCCAGAGATTGGCTATGAAAATTTTGCAGAGTTTCATTTAATTGTGCAAGGCCTATTTATGTACCAACTGATACAGGAAATATACAAAGTGTTGAAGAAACATCTGCAAACTAGATATATTCATTCTCTGCCCTCAGGAAATAAATATTATGTTGGAGAGATAGTGAAAAGGTAAGCAAATAATAATTCCAGATTAAGGGATAGAGCTATGAAGGAAGAAGGCATGGTTAAGGTACAGTGTAATGATGGAGGGAATGTTGTCTACCTTATAAGTGAGCACAGAATTGGCTTTCTGAGGAGGGGATTTTAGCAGAATGGTGGAGGGAGGCAACCCAGCCATAGAGAAAAGTACATGCAGAGGCCCTGAGGAGGCAACAACTTTCTTATTTGAAAATCATAAAGAATGCCATTATGGTAAAAACAATAGTGCTTTAGCAAAAAGTTGCATGAAATAAGGTTTGGAAATGTTAGGGCTCTGATAATAGGCACAATGGAAAGTCACTGCAGTGTTTTTGTTTGTTTGTGTTTTCCTTTTTATATTAAGGTGTAATTTATGTGCAGTAAAATTCACCTTTTTAGTGTACAGTTGTGTAAACTTACCACGATCAAAGTGTAGGGGAGTTCCATCAAGTTAACAATTTCCTCCATGGAGTTACTCTACAGCCTACTGCCCAAACCAATTCAGTCTCTGGCAACCATTGATCCATTCTCTGTGGCCACTATTGATCCATTCTCTGTCCCTATAGCTTGCCTTGGCAAGAATGTCCTATGAACTGAATCATGGAACAGAGCCTTTTGAGTGTGACTGCCTTCATTCAGGAAAACGCATTTGAGATTTTCCTATTCTGTTTCCTGTTACAGTAGCTTGTTCCTTTCTGTTGCTAAATACTATTTCTTTGTATGGATATACCAGTTTCTTTATCCATCACTTAGTTGAGCACACGAAGATTGTTTTCAGTGTTGGTGATTAAGAATTAAGTTCCTGTAAACATTTCTGTGTAAGTTTTCATGTAAGCATAGGTTTCATTTCATTTGGTTAAATACCTAGGAGTGGGTTTTCTGTGCCATATAGTAATTCAATTTTTAGAAATATTTAATTTTATAAGGAATGGCCAAATGACTGGTACTATTTTTCATTCCCATCAGCAATGTATGAGGGGGTCCCACTGATCGATAGCTATCAGGACTTCCTATCGTGGCTGCAACAAATGACCACAAAATTAGTGGCTAAAGACAACAAAGATGTATATTATTATAGTTATGGAGGGCAGAACTCAGAAATGGCCTCACTGAGCTAAACTCAAGGATCCAGGAGGACTGTATTCCTTCTGAAAGCTGTCAGGAGAATCCATTGTCTGCTTTTTATCAGCTTCTAGAGGACACCCATGTTCCTTGGCTCGGGACCCCATTCCTCCATCTTCAAAGTAAAAAATATCGGCTGAATCCTCATGTTGCCTTCCCTCATCTTCCTCCCATTTTCTCTTTAAGGACTATTGAGATTTCATGGACCCATCTGGACAATCAGGATGACCCCTCTATTTTAGGGTCATCTCATTAGCAACCTTAATTCCACCTACTACCTTAAGTCACCTTATCATGTAATGTAACGTACTCACAAATTGTGGGGAACAGATGTTGACATCTTTGAGGGGCTGTTATTCTTCTCCTACAGCAATTGTCAGTTTTTGTTTGTTCGACATTCTAATAGAGGTTTAAAGATATTTCATTGTAGTTTCAATTTATAGTACATTCATAATTAATTATGCATGTGCTTATTTGCCATTTTATCTCCCCAATTTGCTTAATGTTTACACCTCTTTTAAATTTTTAGTGATTTCCTTATGATTTGATTAATTCTCAAAGTAGACCTTCAGATAATATTTTACACTTTGCTCTTGATGTGAATACACCTTACAATGATATACTTCCGATTCTTAATTTTCTCCTTCTTAGTATTTTTCATGTATTTTAGTTTTACAGATGTTAAAAACATGCAACAAGTTGCTATTGTTTTGACTTATATATTCAGTTAATTTTTAGAGAAGGTAAAGGTAAGAAATAAATGTTTTACATATTTACCTTCATTTATTTCATTTACAGTGCTATACAGGACTTTATGTGCATCACAATTCTATTGTCATTTCATAATTGCTGTGGCCCAAAGAATTTTCTTCAACTTTTCTTATAGTATAGGTCTAATAGCAATGGGTGCTCTCACTGCTTATTTTTCTGAGGAAATATTCAATTTTCATTATACTTCATGATATTCATAATTGAATATATGTGTAGTGGTTTTCATTTTTTAAAATATCGTTTTTGTTTCTTCTGACTGGTGTTCTCTCAGCTTTCTGGGTCAATAGTGTGGTCATGATTTTGAACAATTCTTCACCAGTATTTCTTAAAATATTCCTTTTCCCATGTTTTCTCTATATTCTTCTTCTGGAAATTCAAATGACAGGTATGTTAGGCTGTTTGATTTTGTTCCAACACTTTTGAATGGTTTGTCTTTTACTTTCCTCTATTTTTTCCTTGCATGTCCTTTGAGTAATTTCTCCTGACTGATCTTTAATCTCACTGATTCTTTCCTGAGTTGTTCCAAGTCTAGTGATAAGCTTTGCAACTGCATTCTTCATCTTAGTTACAGTTTAAAAAAATCAGCATTTCCTCTTGATTCTTAAAGGTTCCTTCTCTCTGCTTACATTACCACTCTGATCTGTGGTTTTTGTATACATTTTACAATAGAGCCTTTAACATAATAATCATAATTATTTTTAAATCTCTTCTGGATATTTCTAATACTTGTGCCATATCTGTGCCTGGTTTTATTGATTCCTTTATCTCATGACTTTTTGCCTAGATTTTTTTTGTATGGATCATAATTTTTTGTTGAAAGTTGGACATATCATATAGCTCAGCAGAGGCCAGGGTAAATCATTTTTAGTGCTCAAAATTGACATGCCTTTCCTTCTGGTAGACCTTTAGTATCCACTCAGGAGTTGATATGGTTTGGAATTTGTTGCTGTTAAGGCTACTTTAACTTCATCAAAGCCTAGAAACATCTTTAGCATTGCTTTTTGCTTAGAGTGAGCTCTGGTTTGTCAGATAGTTTTTCTCAAAATCTGCTCAGTTCTCACCTTCATGTATTCCTTTTACACTTTCCTTACAAGGCAGTGCTCTTGCCCCTCTTTCAGCAGTAGACTGATATTATTTGCTACTGAATTTTCCTTAGCCTTGTGTGGGGGTGGACTGGGGTGTTATCTGTTCTGATTAAATCTCCATTTTAGGCATGTGTGATCACTCTGCATCTTGGAGCCTATGCCTTGTCAGTGTCTTCTTTTACATTCCTTTGTTGTTCTTCCTCTTGAATTCCAATTATTTGAATATTAAGTTGTTTGATATTGTTCCACAACTGTTGGATGCTCTGGTTTTTGCTTTTCTTTGCTTTGGCTTTACTCTTTTTATCTCTTTGTATTTCAGTTGGGTAATTTCTATTGACTTAGTTCACTGATGATTTTCTTGACTGTCTGAAGTCTACTGATGAACCTGTTGAAGTCTTTTTCATTTCTGTTATTGTGTTTTAGATTATTACATTTGTTATTTGATACTTTCAAAAATTTTCATTTTTTTGCTAGAATGACTTGTCTGATCATTCATAATGTCTACCTTTTCTAATACAGCCAATTCTTCCCTTTACTATTATAGTCTAATAGGATTCCCAGAGGAAAAGTCTAAAAAGTCTGCCATATCTGGGCTTGCTTCTGATTATTGCTTTGTCTCTTCAGGCTGTGCATTTTCTTGCCTTTTGATACCCCTAATAATAACTTGTTGAGACTCAGACATATTGTACAGGTCAGTAGATATTAGGTAGATATTTTTATGCTGGAAGATTAGTGCAGAACTTTTTGTCTTCTAGACTTTCAGTGCAGGATGTATGTGTTAATGTAATTATGAGTTGAAGGTTTTTGAAGTTTATTGTTGCTTTGCTTACTTTAACTGAACCAAAGGATTCAAGTTTCACTATGATATGTTGCATTTAGGGAGTGGGCTAATAATCCAAAAGGTTTTCCTCAATGTCTTCTCCCACTTCATTTGTACTCAATACTTGTCAGTGTGATATAAGAAGTCATTCGTTGATGCTATGATTAATCCTTCATTCCAGGCAGGCATTGTGATTCTGGGTCTCAGGTATGTGGTCCTCTTCCCCTCCTCCAGCAATATACCAGGTCCCTTTCATATATGCCTTTCCCTCTCCCATGAGGAGGTTTTATTTTTCTTGCTACCTTCTCCAAGATGCAGTAGGTTTCCTGGAGTGCCTTCAATGACTTTTGTTGCCCTTTCTCCTGCAGATTAAGGTCTCTGTTCCTAAAACAGATAAGGCAAGTGGGTGTGGAGATAATTCAGAGTGGCTGCTATTTCCCACCCACCAGCCAGCTCCATGCAGGAAGCTCAGGATTTCCCCTTATTTTACCTGCAAGCACCTGGGGAAGCCCTGGAGAAAACACCTGTGAGAGGATAAAGACCCTTCTATGTCTGTGTCTCACAGGGGCTTCCCACACTCACACTAACCCACACTCACACTAACCCACACTCAGATCTTAGTAATTCATTAATATTTTTTTTCTGTATCTTCTTACTGGTATTCAGTGCTGTCTTGCTGGGTTCTGTTTATCTGCAAGTGATGCTCTCTCTCCACATTGCAAGTTAGTTATTTGCTCTGAGACCTCAATTCTATAATAGGTTCAAGCAAAAATCATTGATTTGAAGTTTGCCCAGAACTTTTCTTGTGGGAAGAAAAATTTTCAGTTTTATATTTCTGAAACTAGAAGTGCCTTCTCATTTCTCGATTTGGCAAGGGAAATGAGATTAGGAATGGTGATTAGTGTTATGCAGCACCTCCTTTGAGCCATGGATTGTGCTAAATTACACACATTATCTAATTTAATCATTGAACAATTGATGAGGAAAGGACCGTCATTATTCTTAAGTATTATTACCATGCCTTCCTATTCTCTTAATCATTTTGTGTACTGCCTTTCTGTTATCTCCTGTAACCCTCTCACCACTCATTTGATGACAGGATCCTGATTATCTTGGTGCTGTCTTATTGCAACACTTAACAGAGTACTTGGGACAAAAGTGGTTGCCAAATAAATAGAATTCATTGCAAACACAGATCACAGGCACTTAAACAGAACATCATCATTAGATTACCTCCATATTCTTTCCCCTTTCCACCATTGCTGAAACACTGGGATAAGATAGGATCCATGAATTCATAAATGTATTCATTCACTTATTGGATATGTGAGGCTGGGATCTATGGGAAAGCAATCACAGAGTCTGAGACCTGGGTAAGTTCCCTGGAACTTCTTACTGTGCCAATAGCTCTATTTTAGAAAGGTTTGTTCTTCCCTTGAGATGAGATATGGTCTGTTGTCTGCCTTGAGTTATCTGACATTCTTAGAGGCAAATTTGCAGAGCTGCATTTTTTTTTACTAGTTGCTTTCTAGTTTTGCTGTTTCCTTCTTTCTGATGACAAATGCCTCAAATATCAAAGTTTTGATGACTTCTGTAAAATTAGATTATAATAGGAGCAGAACCACTGGGAATGCTTGAACATGTTGTTATCTGAACAGGGGTGCCTAGGTGGGAGTGGATATGTGGATGAAAGGCAGCCCATGCTTGTCTCAATGAGGTGGGAAGTTAGAACTGTGGTTAGGTTTCTTTTTTATCAAAGTTTTCCTGGTTGAGGACCATCCTAATCATGAACAAGATTGAAACTAGCCAGGAAGCAAATGCATATGAAACCCCTTTCCCTTTGAACCCAAATCATTTGTAATCTCTCTGAGTTGACTTCAGGTCTCTCTGGTTGCCTACCTCTTCCGTTTCTTGGTGTGTTTCTTCTCACCTATTCTTAAACTGCCCCAGTTTATCCTTCATTTCTCTCTTCCTGTTCTGCATGCCCCTCACCCCACCAGCCACCCACACACTCACACCATCAGTTCTGCTTTCCTTCACTACCTCTATTTCCTTTTTTGCAGGTATTCTGAAATCAGTCCTGATACCTGCACCTGCTCAGGAAATTAAAATGTCTAATCTTTTTTGGCTACCACTTTGCTGTGAGGCCAAACTGACAATCTGTTAACGACAGCCCTAGAGCTAAAATAACAGAATGTTTTGCAATCCAGGCTAGAATCACAGGTGGTAAATTCTTTTGTAGCTTTCCAAAGCCAACAAAGCAAAAGAAAATATTCCACGCCTCCCTTCTGCCTTTCTATGTCCCTTGTGCCTTTTCCATCAAACAGTCCTGGGGAGATCCTCTCTGGAAGCACAATCCAAGCCTTTGTTTTCCCTTCAGAAACCAGAAAAGGTGTGACTGTGGGTCGCTTTGCCCCACTCCCACTATGTTTCTTATCATCCATCTCACTCTTTCTTCCTGTGGATGCCGTCACTGCCTCCTACAGAAAGCCCTCAAGGGACTTTTTGGTCGGGACTCTTGAAAGTTTTGTAGGTTAAACATTGGTTGCTGCGCTGACTCTCTTTCTGACTATACTTTGCAGGACTGAAACTGCTGCTTCCTGTTTTTCTTAGAACACAGGGATAAATGGACTCATATTTGCATACTTCCTCAGCTCCTATGCAAGAATGAGCAATGTGTAAAAACAATTTTCACTTAAGGAGTTCCACCATATTCACTAAGGGGTAAGAGCTCAAACTCTTTTTATCATTAATTAATATTAACTAATATTTGTTTCTTCCTCAACAGAGTCTCTGTTTTCCAGAGCTCAAGTGTTACAAACAAAACAAGTGAGCTACCAAGAATGTGAAGAAGATTCTCCATTCTGTCTTGCTGCTTAACACACATTGGCGTGAGTCAGAACTGGATACTCATTCCCAGAAGTCTGTACCTTGACTGTTCTTCTAGGAACAGCACATTCCCTGTCCTCTTCAGTGCTAAAACCAGGATTCTGCCTATGAGAGCTACCCTGCAGTTTCTATGAGGCTAAGCGCTTAAAAGGCCCCTCACACTGTGGCAGGCTCTTTGCTCACAGTCTCAGCTCTGAACCATTGCCCAGTTCCATCCCTACATCATTTTCTATACTGCTCTCTGCTTATTGAGCTTCCCACCCCATGGCCCCTTCAGTTCACCTGACTGTTCTTTGCTGGGCCTTCAGATTTTAGACCTTGCACTGTCTTCTGGCTCCTGTGTTTTTTCCAGACAATCTGCATGGCCCTGGTTGCCTTGCCTTAATGTGACTGGCACTTAGAACTCTATTCCTTGCTTCTGTATGCCAGTGGCAGTCCCTTCCTTTGTGTTTGCCCCCAACCTTAAGTGGAATAGGATATGTACTTTAGCTGGATTTTCATAAACATTTGTTACATTTGATTATGGATGCCCAGGATGCTTTAAGTGCATTAAATGATGCAAAAGATCCTTAAGCCAAAATTGTTATCTTGAGAAGGTTTTAATCTAGTTCACTCATTTATTCAATGAGGACTTGCTGATAAGCTGATATATACCAGAAACGTGCCCAGTGCTGGAGGTAAAGAAATGTACAAGGCCCACCTTTTCCTCCCCTGGAGCTCAGAGCCATGATGCAGGTCATGGAAGAGGGTAGAGAGAATCAAGGAACACTGGCCAGTGTTCAGTCAGCCTTTTGTATATTCCATGCCCTGAAACAAAATGCTAACATGCTTCTTCTCGTTAATCCTCACGAGAGCGCTTGTGCCTCATAAGTGTCCATGAAAGTAGCCATTCTTACAGGCTTCCTTCCCTTTGTGCATGTATGAGCTGTCAGAACAGCTCTGGGACTCTGTGTGGACCCACATGGTGGTGATAGATGGAGAAGAGTGCTGGACTTGACATCAGACAAACTCTACTGGTTCTGCTTGTAAATGACCTTGGACTGCACTGTTCAGGGAAAGGTCTAAGCTGCCCTCTTTCTCTCCAAATTCTTTCAATATCTTTGTAACAGGTCACCTGTAGTCATTTTCTCCATTCCAACTCTTCTCCATGCAGCAGACTGAGCCTTCTTTTTACAAAAGAAAACTAATAGTATCACTGCCTGCTCAAAATCCTTATATCACTTTTTATTTTTTCAGAATCAAGTTCAGAATCCATAGTGGCTTCTTGGCCTCTGAATATACTCATTACCTCCCTCTGGCTCACCATGTTCTAGCTGTATCAACCAGCTCCTTTAAGGTGCCAAATTCTTTCCTGCCCCAGGGCCTTTGCTTATGCTCTTCCTCTGTTTCAATGTCTGCTGCCCTCTATTCTGGGCTAATTCCTCCTCTTCTAACGGTCTTCAGCTTCAATATCTCTTTTTAATTTTGTTTTCCCTCATCTCCTTTCCCATCACCAGACTAGTACACAGGACCCCTGTGATATGCTTCTATAGTACTCCATCTTTTTCCTTTAGGGCCTTATCACAGCTATATAAAATTATTATATCTCTTGTGGAGTGGTTTGGCCATTCAACCTATAATCAAATTGCTTGTACATCTGTATCTGAACTCATGCTATTTATCTCTGTTAATAAGTGCTCTCAAGAGAAACAGAACCAACAGGAGAAATCTGTAAATATGAGATTTATAAAGGTGGCTCAAACAGCCATGGGAATAGAAGAGTCCAAAATCCATAGGACAGGCTGTGAAGCTGGTAGCTCTGATCAAGGGCCTGGATGAGCTCCATTGGAGAGGCTCCCTGGCTGAAGAAGCAGTGGAAGAGTCTCTCTTCTTACTTAAAAACTTTCTACTGATTGGATTATATCACTGTGGGAACCATGCCTTAGTTGATCACAGATGTCATCAGCCACAGATGCAATCAACTGACTGATGATTTAATATACCAACCACAAAATATCCCTGCAACAATGGTCAGGTCAGTGCTTGCCTGACCAGACCACTGAGCACAATCATTTGGCTAAGTTGACGCCAGACCCTAACCATCACAGTCCACCCCTTGTCAAGTTGGCAGGTATACACATCACCTTGAAAACACAATTAATTTCCAAATAGAACACAATCATCAACATATGTTTCACCAAATAAAAACTGTCCTGCATACAACCAGAAATGCACTACGTCTCTCCAGAATAGGGTGCCAGTACTTAGATAACATTCACTCTTAAACTTCATATCCTGTGACTTAAATACTATAACATGAATAATTCAAATTATGTCATATTATAAGAGGAAAAGAAGATATTTGTTTATACACAAATGCAAACATACTCATAACAAAGCAGGGAAGAAATATTCATACAATCATAATGCTTGTTTCTGTAACCACTCACATGGTTGTAGTTCATATTTATCACTACTTTCTTCTATTACCTATTTCATGTTCTCTTGACCCTCAGCAAGCCTTCAGCTGGTTGTGATTCTTTACCAGGTGGGGTGACTCAGATCTTCATTCCTGAAGTTTCTGGGCCATTGGTAGTCCTGCCTGGATTGGGTTGTTGCAGTTTTCCATTGGTTTCAATCAGAGGACATTGTTGTACTGAGACATTTCCTAGGGGATGTCCTGTATTCTAGGAAAATTTTTCTTTACCTCGATCGCATAGTTGCAGTCCTATATCCTCTTTATGGTCAGGATCAATCACCCCAGACAGAACAATAATGCCCTTTTGTGCCTTTTGATTCAGTGGCATGAGAAACCCAAAGTGGCAAGATGGCAGTCTTAATTTCCAGTTCAATGGATTTATTGTTGTGTCTCCTGGAAGGATCAGTCATCCTTTCGGAACTAAGACCTATAGACCAGCAGAGCTTAAGGGTTCAGGGACAGGAAGCAGACAACTTACTAATGGGTCACTACAGGTGATAGTGAGTGGTGCTACTCCCAATTCTGTCCCTTGATTCCTGGACCTGTGAATCCTGGCTATGGGAAAACCAGCACTGTACAGTGGACACTGATTCAGAGCATACACAGCCTACTGGAGAGCACTGCCCCAGCCATGGAAGGTATTGCCACCTATTTGGCACCATAATTGGATCTTCAAAAGGCCATTCCACCGTTCTATCAACCTAGCTGACTCTGGATGATGGGAAACATGGTAAAACCAGAGACTTTCATGAGTATGTGCCCATTCCCTCACTTCATTTGTTGTGAAATGGGTTCTTTGCTCAATGCTGTGTGGAATACCATGATGATGGATAAGGTATTCCATAAGTCCATGTATGATAGTTCTTGCAGAAGCATTGCTTTCAGGAGAGGCAAACCCATACCTAGACTATGTGTCTATTCCAGTTGAAACAAATCACTGCCACTTCCATGATAGAAGTGGTCCTATGGAATCAAACTGCCACCAGGTAGCAGTCTGATCACTTTGGGGAAAGGTGCCATATTGGGGACTGAGTGTGGGTCTTTGCTGCTGACAGATTTGGCACTCAGTATTGGCTGTAGCCATGTTGGCCTTGGTGAGTGGAAGTCCATGTTGCTGAGCCCATGCAAAACCTCCATCCCTACCACCATGCCCACTTTGTTCCCAATGGCAGGAGTGCCTGAGGAAAGACAATGACTTTGTTTAACTTAATTGTGCCTTCAGGACCTGCTTGAGCCTTAGCTCCAAAATACCATTCCCATTTTATGATGGAGTGCTGCTGTGCACACCCTACTTTATGATTTGGTGGGTCAGACAACACCCAGTGCGTGAAACTCAGGTCTCATGGTAACTTGGTGGCACATGGTTAAGTGTTCAGTCTCTACTAAGGCCCAATAGCAAGCTAAACCTGTTTTTCAAAAGGAGAGTAGTTATCTGCAGCAGATGCTAAGGCTTTGCTGCAAAATCCTAAGGGTCTGCATTGTTCTTCTCCTATAGGGAACTGCCAAAGACTCCACAGAGCATCCCAATTTGCCACTGACACTTCCAGCACCATTGGGTCTGCTGGATTATATGGTCCAACTCGCAAAGCATCTTGCACAGCAGAATGGACGTGTCACAGAATCTCCTCTTGTTCTGGCCCCCACTCGAAACTGACAGGTTTTCTCATGGCTTGGAAATGGGCCTGATTAGCACAACCAAATGAGGAATATGATGTCTCCAAAATCCAAAGAGACCAACGAGGTATTGCACTTCTGTTTTGGTTGAAGGAGGGGCCAGAAGCAATAGCATATCCTTTACCTTAGAAGGGTTATCTCAACATGCCTCACACTACTGGACACCTAGAAATTTCACTGAGGTGTAAGGACCCTGTATTTTTTGTTGGATTTATCTCACATCCCCTGACCCACAAAGCCTTACCAATAAGTCTAGAGTAGCTGCTACTTCTTGCTCACTAGGTCCAATCGGCATGATATTATCAATATAATGGACTAGTGTGATCTCTTGTGGGAAGGAGAAATGATCATGGTCCCTGTGGACAAGATTGTGACATAGGGTTAGAGAATTGACAAATAATCTGAGGCAGGACAGTGAAGGAATACTGCTGGCCTTGCCACCTGAATGTAAACTGTTTCTGGTGGTCCTTATTGACAGCTATTGTGACAAAAACATTTGTCAGATCAATAGCTACTTAGCAGGTACCAGGTGATGTGTTGATTTATCTAAGAAATGATACCACATTTGGGACAGCAACTGCCATTGAAGTCAATACTTGGTTAAATTTATGATAATCTACTTTCATCTTCCAAGACTCATCTGTTTTCTGAACAGGCTAAATAGGAGAGTTGAATGGGGATGTGGTGGGAATCACCACTCCTGAAAACTTCAAGTCCTTAAGAGTAGCATTAATCTCTGTAATCCCTCCAGGAATATGGTATTGCTTCTGATTCACTATTTTCCTAGGTAGAAGCAGTTCTAGTGGCTTCCACTTGGCTCTCCTACCTTTATAGCCCTCACTCCATGAGTCAGAGAACCAATATGGGTATTCTGCCAGTTGCTGAATGTGTTGTTTCTAATTATACAATCCAAAACTGGGGATATGACCACAGAATGGGTCCTATGACTCATTGAATCCACTGTGAGATGGACCTGAGCTAAAACCCCATTTATCACCTAACCTCTGTAAGCCTCTACTTTGACTCATGGACCAGAGTGACGTTTTGGGTCTCCTGGAATTAGTGTCACTTCTGAGCCAGTCTAATAATCCCTGAAATATCTGATCATTTCCTTTTCCTCAGTGGTTAGTCACCCTGGTAGAAAGCCATAGGTCTCCTTGAGGAAGGCTGGGAGGAAGGTAAACAGTGTAAATTTTGGGCAGTGTAAAAGGTTCCTTCTCCAAGGATACTCAGCCCTCCCCTCATTAGAGGGGCTCTGGGTCTGTAAACTATCTCAAGTCTGGGAATTGATTAAGAGGCCATGATTCTCTGTTTTTGTAATTCAAGTTAGACTTCTGTTCACTTGACCTAGAATTCTTTGGTTTATACTGCTCAAACAAGAACTTAGTAGGTTGTCCATTTATTTTACTTCTAGGTAGCCCATGATCTGTTAGCCAATACCATGAGGCTCTGTGTGTCAGATTATTTTGACTGTTGCGTTGGGTCTGCTGTCCATTCTGGTGGCCACATCCACCTTGTCTATGGTGATTAACTGTCACCACATGGCTTCTGCCAACTCAGGATCTGATCATACCCATTGTGTTTAAGGATTCCATCTTAGTGACAGCAGTTCACACAGTAATATCTGACCTAAAGAGAAGGGTGACTACAGAGCTCTTCAGGGATGATACAGCTAGTCTCATGAATTTATTTCTCAAGGTTCTGGTGAAAGATGTGTCCTCTGGACATACCTGGAGTGTGTGGGCAGATCTTCCATGATAAATCCACTCTAACAGTCCCATCTCTCTAAGCCTCTAATCCCTTCATCTACATTATAACAACACAGTTCTGGCACTTTGACCTCAGGTAATGTTGGTTACCTTTTGGTCCATGTATTAGCCAACCATCTAAACGAACTGTTAATGCCCTTTTAACCCCTTGAGCTACAACATTGAATGCCAAATCTTTGCTTAGTGGGCCTGTATCAGTAAATTCAGCTTGATCCAACTTTATATTCCTCCCACCATATCCCACACCCTTAATATACATTCCCACACATGTTCTCCTGATTTCTGTCTATATAGATCAGAAAATTCATGCAATTCTTTTGGAGTATAGCAACCTCCTCATGATCTTTTGGAGTATAGCATACCTCTTCATGGGTCATACTTTGTATATCACTTTTTGGAGCCTGCTGGGACCTTAGTCTAGTTACAGGTATTTAAGAAAAGAGGGATGCTGGCGGTGGGTCATAAAAAGAAATAGAAGTTTTTCAAACCAATTACCTCTGAGCATTCCATTGTAGTTTCAACTGGTGAAACAGGATTACTTACTTTAGACACAGGAGCAAGAGCTATTTCCTCAGTGGAGGCAGTTGCAAGGTTATTAGGTAAGGAAGGGTTACTCTTATTAGGTGGAGGTTTGATGGCAGATTCATCTGATGAGGGAGGCTGGGAAGCTGCTTCTGCAAAGTAGGCTGGAGACCAGGAAGCTCTTTCTTCAGGGCAGTCCATTGCAAGTCTATCTAGCAAAATCTCAGCAGATTCTAGGGATCCTGTCTCCCCAGCACCATCATTAGCAATTCATATATCACCATCCCATCTTTCAAGTTCCCATTCTTTTCCAATCAAAGCCCTTACTTTAATAGCAGACACCCTATAAGGTTGAGGTTTTAGTTTATGTTGTAAATCTGCTACTCACAGAATGAGGCTTTATGTCTGATTTTCAGACATCTCAGGTCTGCAAATATAGGAAATATGATTTTCTTTCAGGGCACACGTGGAAACTTATACATCATTCATATGATCTGAAGTTTCAAATTTGAAGCCTTCTGCTCACCCCTTTGCCTCATCATTGTATCCAGTGTATCCAACGACAACCAGCCAACATCATTATTCCTCTTAATTCCGCAAAACTTTGTAAAGTTGCCAAAAACGTTATCACCCTGAGCCTTGTTTCATTTAACTGTACAATTAGCAAAATCTAATGGGGATATTTTGAGTATCTCTTTTGACAACTCACCCCATAGAGCTTCAGTGCCATCTTGATTATTGGAAACAGAGTCATTAGTGCCTCTGAGTCTAGTCAGAGTAGAAAACCAACTGTAAAAAATAATTTTTAAGATTCTGTTCTTCAAAACCACTCTGGCACCAAAACTGTTAGTCAGGGCTTTCTAGAGTAACAGAACCAACAGGAAAGATCTGTAACTATGAGATTTATAAAGGTATCTCGCACAACCATGAAAATGGAATAGTCCAAAATCCAAAGGGCAGGCTGTGATGCTGGTGGCTCTGATGAAGGATCTGGATAAACCCCACAGGAGAGGCTCACTGGCTTAAGAAGCAGTGAAAGAGTCTCTATTCTCCCTTAAAAACTTTCGATTGATTGGATTATCTCATTATGGGAGACATGTACACACATCACACTTAGAGAGCATGGGAGTGCTTGTTCTGATGAGACAGGAGAACTGTACTGCATGAGTAAAGAAATGGAAATTTTAAGAGTAGAGAAGATGAGAGAAGTCATTTGGATGGTCATTAGCTTCACAGTAGTGTTATTTCTTAACAAAGTTTTAAAAATAGGGTGTGTGTATGTGTGTGTATATGTGTGTGTGTTTGGTGTTAGAGCAAGCAGGTGAGGTCAAGAAATAGTGCCATAACCTCTGATCCTGATATAAGAGCTTGAAGACTGAGCATCATGGCACAGAAAGGCAACCAGTGAACCTTGAACTGTGGCTCTGCTTCTTTTATGTGTGACATTTGGGTATGATATTCATCTTCTCAGATCTTCATCCTCTACAAAAGGAGACTAATAACTTAACTTATTGATTTAATTAACTATCAAATTTGAAGTCTCTCTGTCAACTCTCAAGCATACTACAAATTTTTTCAATCATATTTGTAGTTTAGTTGGGTTGGAGAAAGAAGTAAACCCATTTATACACTATGCTGAATCTCCAAGGTGAAAGTTCAAGGGGGTTGAGATTGGAACAGGCTATCTTGATATCACAAAAGAGGGGAGACTTGCACTTGGCCTTGATGAACAATAGCCTAGGAACAAACTTAAGGAAAGGCTTTCGTGGTGGGGAAAGAACTTGTGCAAAAGTACTAAGGCAGGAAATGGAAATGTAGCATGCAGAGAGTCTTTTGGAGACCAGCCTGATTGCAACAGAGGACACATACTTTTTTTTGATGATGTTTGTTTATACCTAAGAAAAAGAATCAAGAGGTCATCAATAAAAACAATAAAAATCTTTTAACCACTTAGCAATTATCCAGTGCCAAATTATAAGGCAAGTGACATGAAACTCACATAAAAAGAATACAAAATTGAACACATAAAATAAAATAAATGCTTTCTTCTTGCTACTGTATCCTTGGGCAAATGTCATTCAATAACATTGAAATCTTCAGGGTCCCCAGTACAGGTTGGCCAACCATAATGTAGGACCCTAGTCCCTGATCTACCTGGGTCTTGGGCCCCAGTATTATGCCTCAGCATTGTATGATACTAAATTTAATAGAGTGAATTTCATGGCTAATTGAGGACAAACACATCACCACCATCAATACCACCACAACACACCCGTATAACATGCTAATTTATTTATTTATACTTCAATAACAGAAGGATACCTGGAAGAAGGATGACTTTGGGAGAATATTCAGAAAGGAAAATTACTACTTGCAACCCCTTAGTCTCTCCCTATTAGTGTCATGCAAAGCCCTCCAAATCTTCCCTTCCTTAGCTATTTAACTGTAGCTTCCAACTTTTGTCTCTTTCATGCCCACATACTTCAATGATATCAAACTGCTTAGGGTTTTTTGAGATGTTCCTTGATATTTCACACCTGTAGTCTTTGAGCATGCCTGTTGTTCTGCTTGGAGGGCCCTTGCCCTCCTTTCTGGTTGGAGAGAAGTTCTCCTTCCTCAGTGTTCAAGTCCAGTGACATCTTATCTGTGGAGGCTTCTGTGATGAAGCCTCAACTAAGGTAATTGATTAATTCTTCCTTTGTCCCATTCTGTTTATTATCTCAAGATAATCCTATATACCTATCCTTCCACTTCAGAACAAGCCCTCCCCTCTTAAATCTAATTCCTTGGCACACATCTGAAGAATGTACCCCATACTCTTTTGCCCATATCAAGACCTTTCTCTATTGACTTTTTCTTTCCAGAACCTTCAGATACCCATTCAGTTACTAACTACTCTGTGCCCAACCCTGAGCTGGTTTTATTAAACCAGCTTATTAAAACCTAATAAGACTCACGTTTTGTTTTCCAAGAGCTCATTTTGTAGTCTTGAAAGTCAGACAAGTACATAATATTACTTTACTTGGGAATCTTGTTATTAAATTTTGGATGGAAATCAGAATAGATTGCAGTTTAATAAACTAGGGTCCATGATAATCATGGTCAAAAGCCCAACTGCACATTTAAAACTGGGCAACATACACTCATGTCACTCATCCTTTTTTTTTTACCCCATGGGCAGGCACCGGGAATTGAACCCAGGTCTCCACATGGCGGATGACAACACTGTCTGCTGAGCCCACCCCATCCTTTTATATTTTATAAAACTTATCTGCATTTTTCTCTAGACTGTGAGTTTAAAAACAAGGCTAGTGTCTCATGCATATATGTATTCACAGACCCTGGTATTTAATTGATGCATAGTCATTTTCTTGATTGTTAAACAGATGAATGAATAAAGGAATAAAAAGTGCAGGACCAGTAGTTTGGTGAGTCCAGGAGCCAGGCAATTGCATTTGATAGGATGCAGATATTTCTGGTTGTAAGAAATAGACAAATTACTCAATTAACTTAAATAATAGTTGATTCATGTAGAGTCTGTGGAAGTTCAAAGTCCAGGTTTGAGTAATAGCACTTCCTAATGTTAGCAGGACCCGAGCTCTTTCTTTCCTTCTGCTCTGCCATCTCCTGGCTCCCTCATGTGCCTGCAAGTCTGCTGTCAGCAGCACCAGAGCTAATGGCTTCCAGGTGTGGAAACAGAGAGGATGTTACTCTTCTGAAAACAGTCTCTGAGGAGAGAGGACTGACTCATCTTTTCCAGAAGCTACTGGATAAAATGTTGTCCAGTCTCAATGCCCAAATTGGATTGAACAAGCAACTGTGGCAGAGAGATGAGACTGCTGACCACTCACATGCTCTATCCTTAAGAGTAGTCAGAAAGTTGTCTTTACTCATCCATCTATATCCTGGACAAAAGGAGCATCAGACACAAAGCTTTCACAATCACACAGTCACTTAGGGAGTTGTCTTTGAGGGAAACCCAGGAGGAGAAATGGATGTGGATTGGGGTCGGGGCAAGTGGGTTTACCACAGTGACTGCCCTGGGATGAAAAGTTCACCCTGAAAGCCACCCAGGAGGTTGATGTTGAACTTGGGCTTCTAGTTCTGCTTGGGCTTGGGTTTGGAATTCTATTGCACTGTCATTTTCCTTTTACAACTAAAGGGACCATTTAAAAAAAAGCAGACATATGTGCCTATATCACATCCATCAGCTTTATCTACAAAGTCGGGTCTGACCATTTGTTCATGACAACTCTTTCCTTCAAGGTAAAGGTGAAAATAACAGCTCTGTCCATCTCTCTGTCAGTCTGAGATGCAGTAGCCAGTACTTCTTCTCCATGGAAAACTCTCCTATCTAACACTGTGGAACCTTCAGGGGCATACCTTCCTGAGCCTCACCCCACTCCTGCCTAAACACTTTATGAGATTTGTTTAGGAATTCTGAATTGCTCACGAATCCCTCTGGGCTGCTAGAATTCAGGCCTCTGCCTTTCTCATTGTGGTGTGATGGAAGCTGGCATCCAATAAAGCAGGGGAGCAGAGATGACTGCATACCCCCTGTTTCCTTCTTTGCAACTGTATCTGGACCTCCATCTACAGGCCCATCTCGTTTCGTTCTGAGACAATGGACCTGAAATAGCCATTCTTTTTCATCCTTGCGCTCTCCCCCTACCTGAGTTCTGCCAAGTCTGGCCCAACCTAGTGTGCCTCCAGGTTTCTTCAATAGAGGGGCAGTGTGATGAGACAGTAGAATTTGTGGTCACACCACAATCAATTTCGAAACCTATTCTGTCTCTTATTAGCTTAAGCCCCTTGGGAAAGATACTTCTAATCTCTGAGCCTCTTCTGCTATAAAGCGGCACAGGCTTCTTATAAATGTGTTTGTGCACCTCAGTGCTTAAGACAGGGCTGAATAGATAATTAGCTATTGTTATTTTTATGATGGCTGTTGTGAGAAATTTGCTGTTATCAGCATATGATGGTTGCTTATTGTACACTATTTTCTTTCTAACCAAGGTCATCTTTCTCTGTTCCTACTTAATCATGAACATTATTTTGGTAGCTGAGCTTCTCTCTCAATCTCTCTGTCCATCTATCCATCCATCCATCCATCCATCCATCCATCCATCCATCCATCCGTCCATCCATCCATCACTCTACATGCCTCATTCTCTCAGCTCCAACCATGAAAGCCTCCTTGTCCTTGCTTTTCCTCAAATGCTTGCAACACCATCCAACTTCCAAGTGTTTAACTTTGATATTTTCTTTACTTATAATACTCTTTCCCACCTAGCACTATGGCCCAAAGCTTCATTTCATTTGGGTCT